>JAXGGA010016938.1:0-25519 GCA_038373865.1 Uloborus plumipes | reverse complement strand
CAAATCATTAGATTGGGTAATCATTTTTATGTAAATCTCATGATCGTAAACAATAGGATCGATCATCTCTAACCGATTCAGGAGAATATGGATGTCTTGGATAATCTTTTCATTCTCCTTGATGATTCTTTTTTCATCATCACTGCAATGAAGATTGCAACATACATCAGTATACAATAAATGAATTTCATTCAAAAAATATTAAACTAACAAATTGATAATTTTCCCACTTAGCATGTTTTAAGTAGTAAATTTTCCGCTAACATTATTTTCGATTCATAGCATAATGTTCATGACTCAATTTTAATTTGAAACTAAAACGCTTTCTACTTTTTCGTTTGAGTTTAGTGGTAATTCTACTTTAAAAACTTAAAAAGTTCATTAAAATTATAATACTGGAACTTTTTAAATACTTTTAATGATGTTAATTTGGCAGTCTCTGGGTTTTATAATATTTTATTCAATGTTTTTAGTGAAACCATTTCCATGAAAATTAATAACAGGAAATTTCCTTTCTGGTACTCTACTGAAACCAAGAGGTTGATAAAGCATAAGAAAAAAGTTCGCAATTTGGCTTTAAGAAGCGACGATCCCAATGTGCTTAGTGAATTCAGAACTCTCAGATCTATTCTTAAGAGCAGCATTAAGGATGATTACAGTAAATATTTGCGTATAACAGAAAATAATCTGATTTCAGATCCTAAGAAGTTTTGGTCCTATTTTCATAAAAATTACTCCCCGCCTAACAAAATGTTTTACAACAATATGTGCTTTGATAATGATCGAGATATTGCTGGGGCATTCGCTAACTATTTTAGTTCTGTTTATCAAACTAGTTCTAGTTATGACAGGAATTTGAGTATTTATGACAATAATGTCTGTGACCTAATTAAGATTGATAAGATTACTTATGACGATGTGATATTTGCTATTGGTGCTTTAAAGTCCTCTTCAACCGTTGGGGTTGATAATGTGCCTTCTTTTATTGTTAAAGGTTGTGCTGATGGGCTAATCTATCCTCTTCTTATTTTGTTTAACCTTTCTTTAAAGACAAACAATTTCCCTGATGCTTGGAAGCATACAAAAATTATTCCTGTTTTTAAGGCAGGGAATAAAAATGATTGCAGAAATTATCGCCCTATTGCTATTTTGAGCCCTTTTTCTAAAGTTTTTGAAACAATTATATATAAAAAGCTCTTTTATCAAGTTAAAAATTTAATCTCACCTGCTCAGCATGTTTTTTTCCCCAGACGTTCTACGAGTACCAATTTGTTTTGTTTAAATAATAAAATAATTTCTTCATTTGAAAGTAGTGGTCAACTTGATGTTGTTTATACTGATTTTGCAAAAGCGTTTGATGTGGTTGACTTCGGTATTCTTTTGCGGAAAATGAACTACATTGGCTTTCACATTAATCTTACTGACTGGTTTTTTTCATATTTAAGTTGTCGTATGTTATGTGTTTATATTAATGGTGCTATTTCTGATGATTTTACTAATACTTCTGGCGTGCCGCAAGGCTCTAATTTAGGACCTTTGCTTTTTATTTTATTCATTAACGATATTTGTGATACTTTTCAACATTGTGATTACCTTCTTTTTGCCGATGATTTGAAACTTTTCAGAGACATTCGTACTACCGCAGATGTTACTCTTTTACAAATCGATTTGGATAATTTGCACCAGTGGTGCATTCAAAATAGGCTTTTTTTTGAACATTAGTAAATGCAATGTTATGAGTTATAGTCGTAGATCTGAGCCATTCATTCATTCGTATAAAATTAATAAACAGTGTTTGTCGCGTCTTGACTTTATTAAGGATCTGGGGGTCACTTTTAGTACTAAGCTTGATTTTACAATACATATTAACAACATCGTTTCTAATGCTTATAGGGTTCTTGGTTTTCTTAAACGTAAGACTAAAGATTTTTCTAATGAGCAAGCAATTAAAGCGCTTTATTTTTGCCTTGTGCGCTCCAAACTGGAGTATTGTAGTCTTATTTGGGATCCTTATTACAATAACAAAATTAAAATTATTGAGCAAATTCAATCCAAATTTATTTTTTATCTGTGTTACAGAACCCATAACCATGATTTTTTGACGTATTCATACTCTAATTTATGCAATATTTATCATGTTCCAAACCTTAAGTCACGTCGTGAACTTTTGTGTCTTCTTTTTTTTTATAAAGCCCTTAACAATCTTATTGACTGCTCAGATATTATTAATTCCATCCATTTTGCTGTTCCAAATAGAACTCTTAGGAGTCATCTGTGTTTTAAAAATATTTTTACAAAGTTTAATTATGTTGATAATTTTTGTCTTTTTAAATTTTACAAACTTTTTAACTCTCATTGTCGCGTTTTGGATATTTTTAATATGTCTTTTAATAATTTTAAGTCTATTTGTTTTAATATTTTAAATGTGTAATTTGTTTTAATTCATTTGTTGTCTTTTAAAATTTTACGAAATTTTAATTCCTTGTCTTGTTTCAGATATTTTTAGACATTTTTAAGTCTTTTACTTATTGTAAGTCTATATTTTTCAATATTTTGAATGTATAAATTGTTTTAATTGTTCTTGTTTTACTTGCCACTGTTACTGGATTCGTCTGTTGTGCGCAATACTTTAAATAAATAAATAAAATAAATAAAATACAGTAGAGCCTCGGTAACTCGAAACCCCAGGGTGCACGAAAAAGTGCCGAATGAAGTCACTAGCAACTTTGGATCCTTTTTGCAGCCGAAATAGGGCCTTAACCTCCTTAAGTGGGATCATATTTAGCGTGGTTTGATCTAAATGTTGAAATTTGTCTAGATCCTGACCTTTTAATGTCTTGCTATTCAGTAGCAAATAAAAAATTCCTTATTATGACAGGTTTCAAATAGTTTTATAGCTTTTGATTGTTCATGAGAATAAGCATTTCATGGACAATTTCATGAAACTATATTTTTTGTTTACCAAGATTGATTTAATTGCTCTTGTGCGTTGCTCCTCCAAGATACATTAAAGGACCCTTTAAACGTTTATTTCATGATGTAAGCTCATATTGTTAAGATCAACATTTCAACTGAGTAAAAATGACTCTAATATGACATGAGTAAAATATTTTTTATCACTTTTTATTATTTGTGAGCTAAAAAAATTGAAAAATTACGGTTTTTGTTCCCATTTTTTGTATATGTAAATACCCAAGTGGTAGTCCCGGCATTAAGTCCGGCGGAAAACAAAACAGCTTTAAAATAATCCATCGTCTGTAAATAGAGATACAAATTAATTCCAATTTTAGCTCAAATAAAATCCAGTGTTTAGAAATATATATATATTTTTAATTTTAAGATGCTATATGAAATTGCAACATTAAACACATATTTCACACACACACATATATTTATCATATAAAATCAAATATCCTATATATCATACAAAACACATTTGATGATTTACTAGTTTAAGCATTAGTTTAAGCAGTTCGTAACTAAATTTATCTATTGAATACCTGTTTAACATAATCTTTATTGACTTCTTAGTTGTAAAACTTTCAACATTCAATGAATTAGAAATGTGACATAATAAGCAAAAGAAAAATTTATTACCAAATAATTTTTGTATTTTGCCAATGTTTATTTTAAAATAAGAATTTAACGTATAACAAAAGCAAATATTTCTTCTTTAAAAAATAAAACAAATGACTTCTAACACTGTAGCCTGGAAAATTTCAAAAAATCTTAAATAGCCTATTTCTAACTGTAGTAATGTAATGTTTACTCATTTCAGAAGTTGCAAAACAAAATAACTTGGCTCAGTATTTGAGAAGTATAAACAGTTACCTACCTCTGAAAATTCAAAACGAAATAAGATCCAATGTAAGTAAATATCACGTAAGATAAATCACTGAGAAATCACTTTGATGCTAGCAGCTCAATTTTTTTTCTCAAAGTGAAGTAAAGCGCATCTTGAAAGCAATACATTGTTGCGGTAATAACCCATTACTATTGTTATTAGCAGAGTTTATTAACAATAGTTATTTGGACAACAATGTGGATTTAGCAAAACTACTCAACAATAGAAAAACAACTTCATTTGTTGATGTACCAGCTTAACTAAAATCCATGGACAAAACGGGAAATTTGTACAGAAGTTCCATTGTTTGTACATACACGTTTTAGAAACTTTGAGATTTTCCATTTTCATTTCTAATAGTTGAATCAAAACATATACTGCCGACTCTGTACCAGGGCCGTCGCTAGCTGAAATATCTGGGGGGGTGTTGAGAATTTGGCGGCCCTGGGCTCATCATATAGGCAGGGGCGCCCCCCCCCCCAAATGCCGCCCTTGTCTCCGACTAAAGTTTGAAAAGAAAAAACTGCTGATAAATACGAGCCAATAAATAAATTTTGTGAACATAAAACGTGACAAAGTAAACTCCTATATTCATAGTAGGATTTGACCGAATTTTACCCTACGCTGTTTTAAACATGGGACTCCTTTTGTAGTCCATAAAACTTATGATACAGAACCTCATGTTTTTTTTTCTCTCTTTGCTGGCTTTTCTCTTTTTTTCCTTTATGTATGTGTGTATGTTTTTTCATAAACTTTGAAGATGGATGGGCATTAAGAGAATGATGCAGTGACCACTTTAAATTGAGTATAAAATATGTGTAACTTCAGGGGGTTCGGGGGTTTCTTCCCCGAGAAATTTTTTTAAAAAGAGATCTAAAATTTAGCATTTTGAGGCCTTATGAGGAGTAATCAAGACTACAAAAATGTCAGGAGAAAAATATGCAAGCAAAAACTTTTTAAAAATTTTACCTTCTTTTGCAAATTAAAATCAATCAAAATAGAAATTGCTCTTGCTTGCGATTCAGCAAGTCGTTGGCATTAATCGACAGAGAAAAGAGCTGGGGGGGGGGAGGAGAAAAGAAAACACACCGTCTCTTGCTCACATCGGCTTTCGGTATATAATTAATGTTTGATCATCGCTCCAACCCACCGACTAATACAACACTGTACTAAATGTAACATGATCAATCGGGAAAAAATACATTAAATAATTTGAATGAAATGGTGTAAAGACTTAGAAATCAGGAGAGTAACATCCCAGGAATTCGGAAAATTAATGGTTCATTTCATACACTTGATAAGAAGTAAAGTTGTAGCACTTTTCAGGGAGTTTTAAAGACATTAATTTTCAAAGACTATAGAAAAAATGTATGTTAGGCACTTTCCAGCCGCTCTTGTCAGTATAGATACATCAATTTGTTGTTCTCTTTCAATTATCAAGAGTTCAGAGGTGTCAGTTGCGAAAAGTAGTTTTGATTCAAGATAATATTTCTTTCTGAGTGAGCGGATATTTTAAAAACTGATTTGGAAATATTAAAAAATATTTGATCTTTCATAAAAACTGAAATTTTAATTGATGTTTGGCACTATAATTGAGAAAATACTGATCACTATAGATGAGCCCTTTTAGAATTTTCAAAAACCCAGCAAAAAATAATGTGCTGAAAAGCTTTTAATAATCTGCAGCAAATTTAACCATATTTGGAACAAGCTTCAAAAAACTTGCAGAATATTCGGAGAAAACTAAAAGAAAAAAAAAATTGTGGATTTTCTGCGGATTATATTGAAGATAAAATGCAGATATTTTTTTTTTCTTTCTTCTACAATTGTTCAGAAACTTTTTAAAAAAACTTCAAAAAAAAATTTTTTTTTCTCATTTTCTGCGGCATTTATATGCCGTGATTTCCATCAGTCAATATAATTTCCAAATATTTTATCCCGTGTGTCCCGATGAGAGAACACTGTAGTCTCCTAAAAACATTTTTTATTCAGCAAATTTTCACTGATGATTTGGATTCGGCAGAAATTATCGCTTCATTTGGTGAGATGAGTATTTTTCTCCTTCCAAAAAACTATGTTCGGGGGCTCCACCAGAGTATCTTTGGCTCCACTGTCTCCTATCAACAATTTCGAAATCTTTACATGCTTAAAAAAACTGTCTAATATATTTTTTTCTTATGTCTCCGTTGATATTGTAGTTTCTCAAGATTCGTTTATTTTAATAAGTAATGTTGCAATAGCCAAAAATGATGTGTTGTGTTGAAGTGGATACCTTTAAATGCCACACTTAAATATCCCTACATTCATACTTTTCAAGATTCCAAGTTACAAAAAGAATGATATTTGTTAAATAGTTTTATACATTTTCTTTTCTTAAACAAAATTTTATTTTAGGTGTTCGAACCAAAATGCCGCCCTTAAGATTTACTGCCCCGGACAGGGGTACGGAATGTCCGCCGCTAGGGCTGCCCCTGCATATAGGGAGGGTGAGGGAGATAGCTTCCCCCGAGCTTTGAAAACTAATATTTTTTTACAAAGGTGGAAGGTGGACGCAATTTCTGTTTTTTTTTTTTTTTTCCTATAAAATTAGCATTTAGTATACCCCCTCCTCCCACGCACATGGAAAAATTCAAAATGACAAGCCTGAGTGGCTACAAACAGCTTTTGAGTTTTTGAGCACATGCTTAAAACTTTAAATTAATATGCAGAACTATTTATACAAACACCATATAAATGTTAAATGTCAAAAAATATTAACAAACAATAAATAATAATAGTAAGCATTTATTTGTTAAAGTCTTAGCCTTTGGCAATCTGCTCTGTGCCGGGCATATTCTAAACGATTCATGAGGTACCTTTTTCTTCTTCCCGTGTTTTGCGGTGATTGTCCCTTGAACATTCATATGCTATTAAGTTTTGTGGGAAACGCAGATAAAGTTCAACTGCTTTAAAATGTTCTGGATACGCAGATCCAATTAATTACCATTAAAAAAAAATTCCCGATAAATATGAGTATTTTTCTTTTTTTCTCCTTCCTCTTTTCTTTTTTTAAATTGCAAGTTGAAAATCCAGTTTGTTCAACAAAAAAGTAACAAAAAAAAAAAAAAAAAACTATTGAAAAGAGACAAAATTTTTTATCTTCTCCTTAGTTTTTTAAAAATACATTTCACAAATTTTATTGGTTAAAAAAATTATCATTTAAAATTGACAGCGCCTGTGCTTCAATGCAGCCCATTTGCTTGCTAAACTCTTTAAATTTATGGCGTCCGTAATATCTTTCTCACATGCCAGCAGTACTAGAGAGTCTAAACGCTGATCTCCCATTGTACTCCTCAAAACATTTTTGATGAATTTCAGTTTACTGAAGGTCTTTCATTGGTAGCAACTGTTACCGGAGAAGTAAATCCAAGCCGACACGCGCGGTAAAAAAAAATTCGTTCGGTTCCAACACAAAGTTAAAAGTGATAAATTTTCTTTTTACTTATCTTCAGTTTAAACATTGCACTATTTTTCGATAATGGTATTTTGTGTAATTTTCTTTAATTTAAATTCATTTAAAATATAAAATTTGGCGGCCTCTGCATATTATCTTTTTTTCCCTTTTAATTATTGCATCGATCATTCATTTTAATTTATTTAATCTATAAAATTTGGCGGCCCTCAGCATGTATTCTTTTTTTTTTCATATTGCATCGATCTTGTTGAATTATGTATATATAATTTGATTTATGTTTTATTAATTTAACTAATTTTAGTTACAGAGGTTCGCGCACCTTTTAATGCTCTCGCATATATTTATACAGTACTTTTTTTTTCCAAACTGGGCAGGGCGACCTATAGTTTTCCGTTTACATGACCCCATGAACGAGAAAATTTCGTATTTTTCGCAACGAATATTGCTGTGAAGGAATCTTAACTATTTTTCGCGGCCCCAATTATGTATTTTTGATAAGTAATAATTGGGGCCGCGGAAAATACAGGACATTTTTAGAAATTCAGGTTTACTGATATTCTTAATAATGTTTGAATTATTCCGCTTCTCTTTTAAATTTCCTTTAAAGTCCTGAAATATTTTTCTAAAATTTCATTTTAATGATAAAATAAAATCGGCGGCCCCTTTCTTCAGAAAAGTGGGGGGGGTGTAGCACCCCCCCACACCCCCCCTTGCCGACGGCCCTGCTCTGTACACATGAATACGAAACAAAAATAAGATCAATGGTTGAAACTTTTTTTTTTTAGCACATACAGGTCATTCCATGTCAAGTGTCCCAATTTCGAGAAAATCCCCCTCGAACCCCTCCGATTTTGATGAACATATTTTTGGATGTACTTATAAGACTTGCATGAAACCATACCAAATTATAGCTCTATAAGCCTTATAGTTTTGCCAATAAAAATTGTTGAAAAAAGGCCTCTTTTTCGGGTCTTGAAAAAAATGACCAAATCGTCAAGTTTGTGCTTTTACTACTCGCGACCTAAGACGATTATCAGGCTCAAGTTTGGTGATTCTGATCACTGTTTAGGGTAGAATAGCCTACTTGTGTAACAAAAGCTCCATACACTGTAGATTTTTTGCAATTTGCTGCCAAAGTTGGTAAAAAATCGTATTTTGGTAAATTTTGATCATACGTTATCAGCTTGTATCTGCTGAAAGAATGACTTTCTGAAGCTAATTCTTTCCTAGTTTGTAGCCTGATAGTTCGTCCGAAAGGTGTGCAAGTGGCATCTCGATAGCTCAAATAATTGCTGAATTATGCGAATTGAAATTCCAGTTAAATTTCTTTTTTCTCAATTTTGTCTCAATTTCAAAGGGCAATATCTCAAAAGGGTCATCTTGGATTTCAATTTTCTTTACATCATTAGAAAGAACACACTTTTCTTAACTAAAAAACGTTATTTTTATTTTTGAGACAAACTAGTTTCAAGGGATATTGCAGGTCAAAAATGTGTACGTCATTCAACGTGAAATCAAAGAAAAAAAGACATAGAACTCAAAAGTTGATGGCAATTTGTTCTATTAAAATTTACAGGAGCTATTGTACTTATGTTCTGATTAAAAAAAAACATTTTTTAGATGTTTTTGAACTTTAGTTTTTGTGTGCGCATCCGTAAAAACTCAAGAAATGGCAAAAAATAAAGTTTCGTTTTTAACAAAAATAATTATCTTCTTATCGCTGCTTTAAGAGCTTGAGTCTTTTCCTATGTGTTATTTTTAAGCTCTTGAAACAGAATTTTGGATGATACGTCACTTGGCAAGGTTGTAGGTCATTAATGTTTCAAGGTCATAAAAAGCATTTTCCCATTTTTCATCAATTTTGTTTATGGGCAAATTGCAATCATAGGCTGAATATCTAGACACATCCTCGGCAGTATAATGAATGGATTTTCAATTAATACTTATCATATTTTCAATTACTATTGTTATCATTTATTTACACGGTGGAAATAATTGCAATATTCAACTCTATCGAAAACTTTCGTTATCGCATTTTAGAAAAATGGCTCTGCAGTCCTATTATACATATTTTTTATCACGTACACACCATATTAACTTTTATTTATTATTTATCTCATTTATTAATTATTTTTATTTTTTTGAAAAAGGAAACAATGCTTTTTATGAATTTAAAATATTAATGACACCTTGCCAAGTGACATATCATCCGAAATTCTGTTTCAAGAGCTTAAAAATAACACATATGAAAAGACTCAAGCTCTTATAACAGCGATAATAAGATAATTATTTTTGTTAAAAACGAAACTTTATTTTTTGCCATTTCTTGAGTTTTTACGGATGCGCACACCAAAACTAAAGTTCAATAACATCTAAAAAAGTTTTTTTTTTTTATCAGAACATAAATACAATAGCTCCTGTAAATTTTAATAGAATAAATTGCCATCAACTTTTGAGGTATATGTCTTTTTTTCTTTGATTTCACGTTGAATGACGTACACATTTTTGACCTGCAATATCCCTTGAAACTGGTTTGTCTCAAAAATAAAAATAACGTTTTTTAGTTAAGAAAAGTGGGTTCTTTCCAATGATGTAAAGAAAATTGAAATCCAAGATGACCCTTTTGAGATATTGCCCTTTGAAATTGAGACAAAATTGAGAAAAAAGAAATTTAACTGGAATCTCAACTCGCATAATTCAGCAATTATTTGAGCTATCGAGATGCCACTTGCACACCTTTCGGACGAACTATCAGGCTACAAAAAAGGAAAAGAATTAGCTTCAGAAAGTCATTCTCTCAGCAGATACAAGCTGATAACGTATGATCGAAATGTACCAAAATACGATTTTTTACCAACTTTGGCAGCAAAATGCAAGAAATCTACAGTGAATGGAGCTTTTGTTACACAAGTAGGCTATTCTACCCTAAACAGTGATCAGAATCACCAAATTTGAGCCTGATAATCGTCTTAGGTCGCGAGTAGTAAAAGCACAAACTTGACGATTTGGTCATTTTTTTCAAGACCCGAAAAAGGCCTTTTTTCAATAATTTTTATTGGCTAAACCATACGGCTTATAGAGCTATAATTTGGTGTGGTTTCATGCAAGTCTTACATGTACATCCAAAAAAATTTTCATCAAAATCGGAGGGGGTCGAGTGGGGATTTTCTCGAAATTTGAGAATCTTGACATGGAATGACCCATATCTTACTTTTTATTTACACTCCGATAGAATTTAAACTATTTTCGATACTGTATGATTTTTTAGCTCTTTACACAGATGACCAGTACTAATAAAGCACGTACCGAAGATATTTTAAGTAGTTAATTAAGAACATATTCAATGATTACTTATTTTATTCTCAAATTCAGTATTAATACAACTCGCACATACGATTTCTCGGCTTTTCTTCAGAGAATCTACATAAGCTTTTGTCCGTCTTTTTTCCAAACATTCCCCCACATAGGGCTTATATTTTGTCTCCCACTAATGTTTGACGAGTCTGCCATTATTACTATTTGACATTTCAAAATCAATACATACCACCGGTTATCAGCTAGCACATTTCTTCCATCGAATGAATATATTCTAGGAGGATATGGGAATGGAGCACCAGCTCCGGTAAAGATATCTTTAAATGCATTAAAAACAACTTCGCCCTGCAAGGTAAGAGGAAAATCAAAATCAACTTTTGTATTACGTATTTAGTTTAATACAGAAAATACAGTAGCCCCTCGTTATATCGCTCATTCGGATATATCGCTCTTTTCTTGTCTCTCAAGAAAAAAAAAAACTTTTAGTTCAAAACCATTTTTGAGAAAATATGTATTCGAACAATCAAGCTCTGATCACATAACTGCAATGCAGTTAATCTATTCCGCTCTTTAATTGCATGTGGGAGACAAGTGTTGAAGGATAAATCCCGGCAAACGACTTTGGATTCTTATTTCACCAAAACAATAGGTTAATTTAATGTCTGTATACATATTTTTTAAGACCTGCACATTGTAACAACAACTGCGGTAAGTTATGTTTTTTTGTTACTTTTGACTGAAAAAAAAATCTAATGTTCGAATAAATGAATTTTTATGTATGTGCACGGATAATTTACTTGCATGCTGGATAGAAAACTATTTTTAATGACCTCGGTTATATCGCGCTTTCGGATATATAGCGCTTTTTTCTTGTCCCCCGAAAAGCGCGATATAACAAGGGGTTACTGTACATTTGAACCCCCCTCCCCCAAACTTACATGAGCAGTTTATACGAGTATATAGTAGGGGAGAGCAGGGCTGGTATGCGTAAGTTATTTCTTATTAATTTTTTGGTTAAATATTTCAGTGAATATAGTAAAAGAAAGACAAAGCAAAAAGTTACTCCTCATCACTGCATAAAAAAGAAAGGAAAAAGAAAAACTTATAAATTTGCACTCCATATGGGTAACACTACCAAACTACAAGGCAACTTGAAAGAGAAAGGCTCTGAAACTTTTTGCCAATACCTGATCAAAATCCGAAAATTAGGGCTATGCCAAGGGAAGACCAGATACAGCTTTAATTTTTGAGTGTATAAGGAACTGAGAGTCTTACGAAAAAGGCAACCGACTAATGCTTATTTGAGACAAGTAAGCAGGAGAACCTGGCTTTTTTTTTCTTTTTTAAACACAGTGGAATTGTGGGTCAATTTGATATCGAGCAATAATGAAACTCGCAAGTTTTTAAATGTTTTTTTTTCTTTCTTAAAGACATGCTTGGAAATATGACTACAAAAAAAAAAAAGAAAAAAAAAAAAAAAAAACTCAAAGTCAGGAAATTCTTTTTGAAAAAGTTTTTTATCTGATACATGCTTTTCCCACTAGCAATCAATGTAACACAAATTCTTTCATTATTTTAATTACCATATGATAGGATCGAACCCCGAGCCTAAAACACACAGAGCAATGCAAGTTCTTTGGCCACTGGGCCGGTGAAGGCACATCTTGGTTACGTTCACAAGACTTCAAGAGCTTTGCGCCGATGAAAGTGGAAGTGTCGTATGTTTCGTCGTGCTGAATTTGACCCTTTAACCAGAAGCAAAGTGTAAAAATTATGACAGGATTTATAGCCTTTAAATATGTTCTAGCAGTAAATTTCGAATCTTTTCATTTAGAAAAGGATGTTTTACCAGCAAGGTTTTTCGACCGTTAATGCTTACAATCGAATTTCTAGTTTTAAATTCGGTTTCCAAAGGATTTTCAAGTCGCGATTCTTTGCACGGAAAATGATTTGCTTACCTTGAGATTAACGACGGGCAGCCCAACATCTTGGAAGCGCACGATGCTATCGAGATTCTGGACTTGGGATGCGAGGAAAGCTCGGAATGTTCCTCGCAAGTTGGCACGCCGAGACTGTCGATAACACTCGTAATCTGCGCCACGGATGCCGTGCATGTCGCCAGCGAAAGGTTGGTTTAGGGCTGCCATACGAAGCTGAAGAAAAAAAAAAGGAATGCAAACGAGTCAGTCAGGTCAAACAGTAATTGAAGATCCTACACTGTTAAATCTGCTGGGGGGGGGGGGGGGGGGTTGCACATTAGGGTGGGCCGAAAAATACTTTTTTTTTTAATTATTATTTCGATGATAGGTGGGTATTGCGGAAAAGGTGCCATTGGGGGAGCAAAGTGCACATAAAAAATTTGAATTTTTTTGGTCCCTTTCGTGTTTTGCCGCAAATTTGTTAAAGTTTGGAAAAAATGCAGTTTTTTCGAGATTTTTAGCAAATTATTCAATTTTTTTTTCTATTTTCGACAACGGGTAGGGAGGAAAAAGTGCCATTGGGGACATAGAAATTCCATAAAACATTTGTGGTCTGTGGTATAATTTCTTCCTTTTCTACAAATGCCTAGAAGATTTGGCAACTTCCTGTTTTTTTTCTACGTTTTAAATTAAATATTGTCAAAGCGTTAAAATGCTGTTTCGCCGTATTTATCTGAAATGACTACATTGTTTGTCACATATTAAGCATTTTTAGATGTTAGGTGCTAAAAATTTTTTTTTAATAATTTCCCAAAAATCTCAAAAAACTGCATTTTTTCCAAACTTCAACGCAATTGCAGCAGATCAAGAAATTGACCAAAAGAAAAAAAAAATCAAAATTTTTATGTGCACTTTGCTTTTGCAATGGCACCTTTTCCGCAATACCCATCATCGAAATAAAAAACAAGGTCTTTTTCGGCCCACCTATTGCACTGCACAGTGCACATGTCACCTTTTAGGGTGAAACGTTGCCGGCTGTGCACTGATGCTACAACGTTTCATCCTAAAAGGTGCAATGTGCAACTAGCAGTTTTAACAATGTACTCATTGAAGACGAATACATCAATTTGAATGTTATCCATGAAGAATATTTTATGCAGGATGAGGGGGGATACTTGAAGCAACAATTGGTATTTTTTTAACTCAAAGTGTAGTGCATTTAAAACACTAAACCGTTCAATTCTACACTTGATTCCCAACATAAAACGCTAAAACGCAGCTGGAGTTTTAGCGTTTCATTTTGCGTCCAAGCAGAAGTTCCCAAATTGGGTACCACGGCCCCTTAGGGTGACGCAGGAAGAAGCGATTTTAATTCTTCGAAGGGAACCGCGAATCGTGTAAGTTTGAAAACCTATGTGTTGAAGTTCTTGCCCAGGTATAATTCCAGATTTGAGCATGGTCGACTCAGCTTTTCATCCGTTATGTAGGTCAATTAAATCAGTAACAAGCATGCGGAGAAACTAAACTCCGGGGACTCTGTGTTTGGCTGACCAATGACCACCTTATCTGAACATCTAGATTACACCTCAGAGCCCTCGATCACGTAAACTGAGACAGGCACAGTAGGCTTTGGCCATAATGGGCTATTGCGCCACTGAGTTTAGTTTTAGAAATATAATACTGAAGACTAAACCTCTTTTATTTTGCTTCTGAAATGTTCGTATTTACTGTCATATACAAATTCACACCTTAGTATATTACATAAATGTATCATTAGGCACAGGTACAAAATCTAACACAGACAAATAATTTAAAAAAAAATCATATAATTAATTGAAAATGATTTTCTTATACATTTTTTCCGAATCAAATACATTTGCAAGGTACTCAAAGACATCATACTTACTTTTCTCCATATCTTTTGAAAGAGGCAAGAAAAAAAAAAGAAATCAACGGGTTTTCATTAAAAGAAAGTACATAATAAAGGAATAAATAAGATTGAATAAATTTAGATTTTAAAATATTAAAATGCCATAAACTATAACTTCTAAGCTACATCAGTCATTCTCTACAAACTGCAAAAAAAAATCAACCTAATGTTTATTATTTGAGTGCATTATAATTAGGTAATCATTGTTACATAATATGAATATAGTTTTATCCATCAAAAAACTTACACGTGGAGCTTTTTCCAGTCTTAAATTATCTACTGGAGGACTAAATGGCGCATAAGTCGTCGGGGGTTTCTGGAAAATATACAAGTGGTTCTTTTACTAAACACAAACTATAACAATGAGTGGAATATATAAAGTAATTAAATAAAAACTTACAGTTGGGCTTGGTGTAGATTGTACAACTAAGGATCCAAGCTAATAAAAGTAAAAGACAAATAAATTTTAATGTAAGTCAACCTTCATCGGGAAAAAGTTAATATAAAATAACATTTGAGGAAAATAATTTCATTAAAATCAAGTGCAACTTGTATTTGCCTATGAAGAGGATAACATTTTACTACTAAGCCATTTTTCATAATTTAGTTTAAAGTATTTTTTGTTATGTCGCATTAGTTTCAGTGTGCTAAAAAACGTCATACTAAAATTATATTATACAGTTTTTCAATTTTTATTAATATACTAGCTACTTGGCCCGGCTCTGCACGGGAAGTATCTTGAGGAAAAATGCCATGTCAAGTGACGCGTGTGTCTAAAAGTCCCGATTAAATTAAAGTCAATAGTTTGCTAGAAAGCAGTCCAAAAAATTATCAATCGCCAAAAAGTTTTTTAATCCGTCCGTTACAGGAAAAGCCTAAAGCAAAAGCAAGAATTTCATTTGTTTATGTTCAAGAAAAAATGGCAACATCCTTTTCTCATTAATAATTTATTTCACCCTATTTAATTTCTTTCACGCTCGTGCAGACGATTTGATAAATCCAATTTAAAATGGATATTTCCAAATTTAAAAAGACCCGTGTCTTTTTTCTGGGTGGAGATAGCGATTAGTGGTTTGAAAATCTTTGGAAGGAAACTTTCCTGAAAGTTTTTTTTGTGTTCTTTCGAATGAGACCAAGGTCGAGAAGATTCGATAAGTATTTCGCTAGATAGAGCCATTTTGAAGTCCTTTATTCGAAATTTGAACGGATCGGTACTTTTTTATCGCTCAAAAAACCACGCTATGATCCTTCCAGGGTGCCCAAGTATCTCCCTGCCAAATTTCGTCCAGATCCGACTTAAACTGTGGTACACACACACACACACACACACACACACACACACACACACACACACACACACACACACACACACACACACACACACACACACACACACACACACACACACACACACATATTATATTTTCTTTGTTTTATTTACGTGGATTTTTTGATGAAGTCAAGCCTTTTTTAGAATGCAACCAAATTTTAGCTTAGGATTAAAAATTTCGTAATAATCTATTACTGCTCGGAGAACAACGTCTTCATTTGAAGCAGAACTACGATTAATATCTCAGGTAAGTTTCAGTTAATTATACAATTTAATAGTTGCAATAACGATGTTAAAATTTCATTCAGGCAGTATTACGATGCGAAATTGTGATAAAAGAAACTAAAACGCCAGCTGCTATCTAACAGTTAAATACAAAATTCAAAATGACTGACTTACAGCTACATATTGCCATCCTTCGCTGACACGAACCAGAAGAGATTCCTCCTCCAAAACAAATGCTAATGTACCTAAAGGACTTATTTCAGACATGCGGAGAAGAGTGTCCATGTTCTTGAACGTCACAGCCTATAGAGGAATAAAGTAAGCTTTGCTCTAAAACGTAAGCCAGCAGTAATAGAAGCATTAATAACGTTTTAAAAAAGGCAATTTTAAAAGCCTTCTTAAACACTAAAAAATTAATGTTGTTTTTACAGTATAATACAGCTAATTTTATGGTAATAAACTGTAAAAAATGCTAATTTTACAGTAATAAAGTGCAAAATTGTTAATTTTACAGTTTATTAACGTGCATATTACAAGTTGAAACTAGACCCTCTGCTGCCAGTATTATACTGTTGTTTTTACAGTATAATACAGCTAAATTTTACGGAAATAAACTATAATTTCTAACTTTACAGTAAGAAACTGTAAAATTGCTAGTTTTAGAGTTTGTTATTGTGCATTTTAGTTTTAAATTGGAACCCGGGCTGCCAGTATTATACTGCAAAAACAACAGTTCATTTTTGGCAATGCAGTAATTTTTTTTTATCTTCAAGGGAAGATAACTTGACTTACTAGAAGAGTAATTATATAACAAGAAATGGAAAAAAAAAAAGAAAAGGTTAGTGTTTTATTCTACCTTTAGCTTTCCACTATCTCTCAATCAAGTCCTCCGGAATAGGGAGTACGCTGCAATAAACAATATATCGGTCATCCATAAGGACATGCTCCCCATATTAGGTACATAGAGTCACCCAGAGAGACACTAATTTCAAGTAGGTTCTCAACCAGAGATCAGTATAGAGTTTATAAAGTGCAACAGTCTGACAGCGAAGGTATAAACGTTGACTCTAAGGACCTCCAACTTTGTTAAGAAAATCGGAACTACTAATCTTCACTGAGCCAGAAAGATATGTATTTCTTGATAAAACTTAATATACACCCCAAAAATTTCATTGAATATAAAATCTTAAACACATGGGGGCATTTTTCTAATTCTTGTTACTAGTGTCTCGTACTAAAATAAAGTTAATTCCATTACTATTTTACTATCAAATAATGGTTCTAGTAAATTTGTTGATATACTTTTTTTATATTTAAAAAAAACTTAAAATTTTTTTTTCGTAATGTATCAACTCTACCTGACATGGGTCAAACTAATACACAAAATATTTTAGAGTTAGATTATAAATGTATTATATATCTGATTTATAGTTAAAACAAACATAAGTATGGCTATCTTTTCTGAAACACTCTGTTTCAAATATTTGAAGAGGAATTTCTCTCTTTTGAGGTTTTTTTTTTTCTTATTTTTAAAAAAATTTTTAGAAAAAGAAAACACAATTAAAAACTGGCAAGTTTTTTTTATTACACGCAATAACTTTATCAAAAGGCGATGATCCTAACAATCCCAACAATGCCACTACGTTAACTCGGAAACGATCGAATATAAGCAAATTCTGTTAGGTAAAATCATGCCTCCTATTCAAGAAGCGCAAGAGCATCTCCCTATTACAATATTATTAAATACTTATTTATTAATCACTTAAATATCAGATACGACAGTTGAAAGAAAAGCTTAAAAATTTACTTTTCTACTTCAGAAACTACTACCATTTGCTACAAATAACTTTCAAACGAAAAAAAAATTCTCCCGTATACATAAGTCAAATCAGCAGTCTTTTGTTTCTTCATAGGGCTCTCGGTTCTGGGTGCACACGCATTCAAAAATTAAAGCTCTTGTATCAACTGACTAGGTCTCCCCTACATTCTAGAAGTTGGTAGAGAAATGAGAATCTAGCAAGTGTAGCAACAGCGAGGCGATGGGTCTTTTGGTTGCTTTCACTGCACTGACACTGCGCTGGCAGTGAAATATGTTTTACAGAAATCATTCCTACACTCAAAATGCATCTATTAGCGATTGTTTCCGTCATACCATGTTGTTTTTATCAACATTTCAGCACTGTAAGATTATGATGGCAGCAAATGAATATTTCCCCCCTTTTTCCCTCTCTTCTCACAGGGAAAGTAAATAATTTAAATAATTGTAGACAAAATTCACAATTTAAAATGTTATTTGAGCTTCTGAACGGCAGTTAAAACAATAAAACATTTAAGAATTATGGTGTCATAGAAAGTAGATACCTGAATACAAATAAATATGGTACAGAGAATATTCTTATGGATTTTTACAAAAAATATTAATTCATCTCTCAAAATTTCAGATTTTAGTTTCGTACTCCGTGTAGTTAGAGTAAAAACACTCAACAATTAACTAAACAATTAAACGCAATTCAAAGTTATAACAAAAGACTGTAAATAATTTGTTATATTTTATTTTCTAAAAAAATTAGACACAGTATTTATTATATTTATTTCTTCTTTTTTTTCAACTTTCGTTTAAAAAAAAAAAAAAGCATTATTCTAGAATGTTATTGGTTTCAAAAAGCAATGGCGGCGCTAGCAGTTTTGGCACCCTACAAAATGCTTGACGGAGCCCTTTTCAAAAATTTCACTGACGGTTTTCTCCTTCTTCAGGGCTCCTTTAGTTTCGTTGCAATGTTGCGTGTCGCGGGACCTTTTACGTCACCAGAATTAAAAGGTTTGTCTTATACCTTCGGAAAATGCTACGTTTTTCAATAATTTCCCATTTAAAATAACGTTTATAAAAATGTGACCTGAAAATTCAATGAAAAAGTAAATCACGTCCAAACGGAAGATTCCCAAAATTGATCAATTTAGGTTTGGCAAATTTTATAAAAGTAGTTTTCAATATATACGCTGCAAACGATTGGCGATGTTTTCATTCACTGATAATGTCTGAGTAGCAAACATGTGACAAAGAAAAAAAAAAAAGCAGTAAGTAACCACCCCTAAGCCAGGGCTAAGGCAGAAACATTTAATACACCACCAACTCGTTTGCATGAGTGGATGAAAATGATATTTTTGCAATACCGTAAAAATGCATCCATTTTGCCAGCTATAGCGGATAAGTGCAAAATTGAACTAAACGAATAAAGGAAAAATAAATCTATTTTCTTACCCCAGGTACGACGGTCGGCCTTCTGATTTCTTCAGGAGGATTGTGGGATGCTGTTTTTCCCGGCGGCCCTGGTGGTCCAGGTGGCCCGGGAGGACCCGGTGGTCCTGGAAACACTTGAGATCCTGCAATCGCAAGAAAGTGAGCAACTTGTTTAAGACAGCCTCTTTTAATTTAATTTTGTTTCCACACATCTTTTATAATATGTTCAATCGTAAAAACTAGCTTTTAAAAATTAAGGCATCATTTCATTATGGCTGCATTGTTTTATGTGTATGAATGTTCCTTGCACAAATCCACAATTAAAGTCTTTAGTGAATTTGATAATAAAGTTACCAGAAATTGTAAAAAGTTGAAAAAAGTTTCAAACAGTTCAAATTATAAATACCAAGAAATATTTTCTATACTAACAAACTTTGGTACCACATTAAATTTGGTATCTCTATGTATTAAAACGTGGCCCGGCGTTGCACGGCCTACCTCCGAACAAAGACATAATTTAGACCATCCGCTATTCATTAAAAAAAGGATTGTCCAAATCGGCTCAGTAGATCAGACGTTATGAGGCTGTTAAACTTGTTTTCTTTTTAGACTTCTACTTGGTTTAAGCAGCTTTGTCATCCGGATATTAGTCCAGCTAAAAGAAAACTGCTATCGAAACTACTGAAGTTTTTAGGCTTCGAATTTTAACAGTTCAAAACTCACACAAAAGCAGTTTAATTATTAGGAAATAACTTTTTCTGTAAGTAAATGTTTTATGTTTTACTCTTACCTTTCGTTCTAGCAAATGATCTCAAGCCTTTAATTCCTCTGTATGCTTGCAAATAATTTTCAACATGTTAGTTGGCAGTAATATAGACTACAGTTAGTAAAACAAATGAAGTACAGGTTTTACTTATAAAGCAGTCATTAAAAAATATTTGAAATAAGTTTAATACTAATACTTAAAAGAGGCGACAATTTCCTTTGAAAAAACAAAATCAATAGCAATAATCTAAATCACAAGGCAAGCGGCTGTAATCAGTATAAAACTATTACGTTACATTTAGTACACAATTATACCTATCCTATTCCTAATTGGTATTATTGTTTTTAGAATTAATGTATTATCATTGAAGTAAATAAATATATAAAATCGGGAATGTATGGATTCATTTTTCCAATAAAGGCAAATGTAACAAATAAAATTGAGAAAAAAAGAACAGCTGTTGAGCAAGTTCACATGTTAAAGCAAATTAGAAATAATTGACAAGACAACCCAGAAAACTGAAAATTCCACAGTTTTTACTCTGCATAATATGCAATACTGCTAACAAACAATACAGTAAACTCTGGATTATCCGCGAGGGTCTCTCGGAAAAAAATTCTTAGTTAACTTTATTCTTGTAGAAATTTTTTTTTTTTGTAAAGCGAAAGCTACAATGTGTTTTCGCAGCAAGAAACAAACATAATTAACTGATTTTTTCAAAAAAGCACGAATTTAAATTTTGTTTTTTCTTAACATTTCTCACCCAAGAGTGTGGTGTACTTCATCCAATAAATTATTTTATCTGGGCGTTGTCGTAAGTATTACTTCTTTATAGATTTTATATGCTTGAGAACCTCAAACACAAATATTTTTTATGCTGTACTTATCGTCACTGTTTATACATATCACGTATTAAATGTGATGCAATTATTTTTAAGCAAAAAACATTTTTTCTCTTCTTTACCCCTTATGTTATGTTTTTTTTCGCATTATCCGTGATTTTCGTTATCTGCGATACCCGTGCCACCCAATTCCGCCGATAATCGGGAGTGTACTGTAATAAATATATTAGCGTTAACACTAAACTTTAAATTTGATAAAAGTCAATCCTTACCTCTTCGTGCAGCGTTTTCTGTTCCAGTCCAGAATGGATTCAAACGACCACTTCCTGGAGGCCCAGGAGGACCGGGCGGGCCCGGAGGACCTTTTATGGCATCCCCGGGAGGACCCTGAAGAAAATAAAAAAAAACAATGTTGCTTTAACATATATATTTTAAAGAAGCCAAGTAATTTAATTACTTCACTGCTGCATGAGATGAACTTTTCTGTCTAAGAGATTAAAATATTTTCATCGTGTGCCCTTTCAAAACGCTGTTATCTTAAATAATTTTATCATTTAGTTGCAGCGCTATTTTAGAAAATATATTTCGCTGCAAATTGTTTCGTTTACATAAACTAAACATTAAAATTTTAGGGAGTTTTTTAATATATTTTTTAAAGAAATTGGAATTTGCTGTATTTCATTCGCTGGAAGTAAATATTATCTTACCGTCCTCTTTTACTAACCAAATTTAATTATTACTCTCTTTAATGAAACAAAATATTTTGTTAAAATTAAGGTTTTGCAATTAATATATCCCTTTATCGCTATACCTTTTGAAAAATTTATTACTTTGTGATGCTCTTAGTTTGCTTTTAACCATTTAATTTTGTCATTGTTTTGCTTCAAAAAAGGGACAGATTATAATTTTAAAAAGTAGAGGCTAAATTTGGATGTATATTTAAACTCCTGGCAATTAAATGTCTTCAGCCTCAGCTATTTTCAAGTAAACTTCTTAATTGTTCCCTTTTTAAGTTATTTAAAGAGTTTCTTGCGATCATATTTAGAGACTGAAATTCATCCATTATGACCTTTTCAGGAGGTGTTACCAACGTTCTTCAAATCAAAAATTTTCTAGCAGTTTGTTGTAGAAAAAACTAAAACAAACTAACTATCCGTCAATTCTTTTACAAACTAAATTTCATCTTTTCTTGCATTTGAATAACTAAAAAGTGTCAGAAATTCTTCTGTTAAAATTTTAGACATTTTTTTTTCAATGAAAAAAACTTGATTAACTTTGACGATCGCTTTTGAAAGCTTAATTTTATCTATCGCCAGATTTTAAAAAATCTAAATGTTTTGTTACAAGCTATTTTAGAAACTAAATTTTGCCTATCATCGTTTTCGAAAGAAACTAAGCCTCTTTTTAAAACTCCTTTCAGGAGCTTTGTTTTTCTCCATTTACCTTATTTAAAAAACTAAAATTCATCATAACCTGATAGAAAAATTTCTATATTGATTCGCAAAGAAAAAAGAATGATTACCTTTTTTAAACCTTAAAATAACTGTTTTGCATGCTCAATTTCTCGGGAAAAAAAACCATTGCTATTTTATTACTTAATACACATTATTTTAAAGGCACCAAAAACTCAAGTTGGGTTTTGGTTCAAATCACTGTCAATTAAAAAAAAAAAAGACTTGAACTGGTTAGCAGCAGACCAGTAACTTGAACTTTTTTTGGTGGTCTCCAACGCGTCCCACTGTGCATAAAAAGTGAAATAAAAGGTGGACTTGTTTTTAATATATCTAGGTCAAAGTATTGAAAAGCTCTTTCTCAATTCTTTCTTAGGTCTCATTAATCATGAAAAAGATGCATTGCAAACTGTTTTTACTGAATAGTGTGGTTAAGAATACCTTTGATTACTTTATGGATGAAGATATAGTAAAAAACAAAAATAAAAAAATAAATAAATAGATATTGGTAATTGAAAGGAAAAACAAATCTATTGGAACTCAGCGTCGGATACAAGGGATCGGCGATCGCCTCACCCTTGACGGACTTTCCGCCGGTATTTTTTCGATATTGAAGTCCAAAAAACGTTATTTTAGACGATTTTTAATGATTTCCGGGGGCTCTCTCCCAGAAATATTAAGTCCGAAATCTTTCTGACCAATATTTTCTAATCAATATACAAAGAAAAAGTTAGTAATAAAAATCGATCGTCCCTCCCTTGAAAAATTTCTAGATCCGCCCTTTTTGGAACTGCAACGGTCGCATGGTATCCTGATTATCCTTCATGCTGAAGCAATTTAGCCCAAGGATTTGAGCATGCTATCAAACAAATGAAACGCTACAAATAACACTTACCATTGGACCAGGTGGTCCTGGTGGCCCTGGAATAGATACAATGCCACCTTCATCTCCCAGACCACCTGGTGGCCCTGGTGCACCAGGCTCGCCCTGTAACAACACAAAATTACAAATGATATTGCTACATTATCCCTCATACGTTTTCAAATGATATGCCATGCAGCTCTTCAAAAGAAATCATTTGATGAAAAGACAAAAAGAAAGGGGAAATAAAGAGTAAGGGCCATGCTCCACATCAGCGTAAAACGCGACCGAAACTGAAGGCAGAAACCGAAAATCCGGGTACTTTCCATAGGAACACCATTGAATCCATTTTACGCTTCTGCCTAATTTTTCTGCTTTACGTCGATGTGGAGCATGGCCCTAAGGGCCCTGCTCCACATCAGCGGAAAACGCGACCGAAACCGTAGGCAGAAACCGAAAATCCGGGTACTTTCCATAGAAACACCATTTAATCCATTTTACGTTTCTGCTTTACCCTCGCGTTTTCCACTGATGTGGAGCAGGGCCCTAAGGGACTGGCTGACCGACCGAAATCGAAGGCAGAAACTGAAAGTCCGGGTGCTTTGAATTTTTACACGGCGTAGTAGAGGACTGAAAAATTTTGAATTTTTAATCTATCCAACAGCCAATAAAAATTCTCCGTAAGATATAAACAAAAGCTCCGTCATTTGTTGCCAATCTTTCACCCAATCATATTATTTATAATTCGTCATTTATCTTATTTGATATCTAAATATCAAATATCCAATGAGAATGTAAAGATTATTCTGCCCAGATGGAGCTTTTCTTTTCGGTGCAACATTTTCTGCCCAAGTGAGCACGCTTCCAACCGAAACCGAAGGAGGAGCCTGGCTTCACATCAGCAGAAAACCGACCGAAACCGAAAATCCGGGTATTTTCCATAGGAAAACTATTTAATCCATTTTACGTTTCTGCTTTACATCAATGTGGAGCTTGGCCTTAAAAAAAGAGCGTAAATAAATTACTTAGATGCAAACTGCCTTCGACTTTTCTATTTGTGAGAGCCAAAGTACTTCAAATGAATTTTAAGTTCTTAAAATCCTTTTTCTTTCGAATTTGTGTGTAAGGAGTAATTGAATCATCTTTTGTACAAAATTTTCTTCTTTCTCTAGTATTAATTCTTTTTTTTGAACTATTTTGAAAGACTGATTGAACGTCATTAAAAAAGAAGAAAAACACATAATCTAAACAAAATGGTACATGAACTGTACATGACTAACTATACTTCAAGACCGTCATTTCGAATTTTTCCGGGGGGCAAAGGTGTGTATACGCAATGTAAATTCGCCAAAAAATGGCAAAAACCACGCCTACTTACATGTAAATACCAGGGACGTCATTTCAAGTTTTTTCAGGGGGGGGGGGACAAAGGGTAAAAACACAATACAATTTCACCAGAAAACTACAAAAACCACTCCCACTTATATGTAAATACATTGATTTCTCAAAGTCAGGGGAGGGGCTATTGACCCCCCCTGTCCCCCTAAACGACGGGCCTGGTAAATACATTGATTCCCCAAAGTCAGGGGGTGGGGCAATTGACCTTAGCAATTTTACAGCATATTATTGTAAAATTAGCGATTTTGAACCTCTGAAGCCCGAAATGATGGGCATGCAAAACGTACTTAATTGCGACTGAAATTTGACGTAAAAAGAGAGAGAGAGAAAAAAAAAACAACTCGTACTCATTGCAGCAACATTGTTTGTTACAGTGCAAATTCTTTTCTTGAAACTCCAAGAAATACTAATATTGGCAAAACACTTGTCGGGTAATAACAGTCGTATTGGCACTAAGTTTTAATATGTAGAGGATTCTACTTAAAATTTAGGATTCGCTTAAGAACTAAAACAATAAAAACAAGTGGTTCAAAGGAATGTAAAAGCTGACATTTTTTATTTGTCACTAGCCCTTAGAGACGATCAATTAATACTATTACCCGTTTAAGAAATGAACTTTGTGCTTGCTCGTTCGCTACTAATAATAAAGCTGAAGGTGCGTCATGTAGGTCTGTGACCCGCATAGCGCCAAAATATCTACTAATAATAAAGCTGGAGGTGGGTCTGTCTGTCTGTCTGTGACCGCGTAGCGCCAAAACCGTTCGGTCGAATTTCATAAAATTTGGCACAAAATTAATTCGTAGCATGGGTGTGTGCTTCTCGAAGCGTTTTTTCAAAAATTCTATTTCGTTCTTTTTCTATTCTAATTCTTAGATCATTTTTCATACAAATTCGATAAAATAGGGAAGATATATTTCATACACATTTTCAAGCCTTAAGTCATTC
>JAXGGA010016937.1:0-25520 GCA_038373865.1 Uloborus plumipes | reverse complement strand
TTTTAGTTCGAAACCATTTTTGAGAAAATATGTAAGGTGCTAAGAAAAGGTCTCTTTCTCATTTATTTTTTGTGGCAAAAAAGACACGGTATAGGCCAATTACAAATTTGTGGGGAAGAACGATCGGCCGATGATACAGCAGCAGCATGTTTTCCTGATGAATTGAATAGAAAAATTGTTGAGCTAGACTTGGTAGATGAGCAAATCTATAATGCTGATGAAGCTGCTCTCTACTAGAAAATGCTTGCAGATAAAACTCAAGATTTCAAGGCGAATAAATGAATTTTTATGTATGTGTACGTATAATTTACTTGCATGCTGGATAGAAAACTATTTTTAATGACCTCAGTTATATCCCGCTTTTTTCTTGGCCCCCGAAAAGCGCGATATAACGAGGGATTACTGTATTATTGTTAAAAATTTAGTGATGGCGGCATTACATACATGTTCTAAACATGCAATAAACCACTCTTTAGACTGCAAACAACTATTGTTCCTTCCCAGAGCGTTTTCTTTTTCTTTGATTTGGAGAAAAAAGTGTTTCACTGGCTGGGAGGTTTGGTAAATTTCCCGATTGTTGCCAAACTTTACGACGCCAAATACGAAGAGTAACTGAATAGCCATCACTGATTTTTTAACAATAATAGTTCCATTCTGACATTTTTGGTAACCCCGAATTTTGAGGAAGTCAACTGAATAAATTTAAATTCACTCCAACCCCCCTCTGAAGTAAAATTATTACATCCTATAGTTCAAATGCACTCCACAACCTTTTAAATTCCACTTAAAGTAATGTTAAAGTTTAAATCAATTAGCTAATTAAATCAAAAAGACAGAAAGTTAAGTAAGTAAGAGGAGATATTAATTATGCAAATTGAATAAATTTTCAAGGCTTAAATCTATACACAAAATTTAAACCACTGTGTAACTTTAGGGACAAAAGAGCAGTCTGTCTGAAAAATGGACCTAGTGTTTCAGTTTTTCGTACATAGTTAAGCCTTGAAAATTGACTAAATTTTGAGTAATTAATATCTCCTGTTCTAATTAACGGAGAGAAACATGATAAAACTTTTCTTTTTCAGAAAAACAAAACCCTTTAAAGCGATACATAATGTTTTGGGGTGGGGAAAGGTTTTCCAACCTCAATTATGGCAGACACACCAAAAATGAGACTAATTAATTTAAAAATAACTAATTTGAAATTTAGAATTTAGCTTTCAAGATGCATTACATGGGGATACGTTCGAATTTTTGTGCCAAATTTCAGGTCTGTAGGAGCAGTGGGGGCTTCTAGCCAGTGGTTACAAACGTACATAGAAATAATAGACATTATTTATTGCAGGTAAAATTTAGTAAGTCCAGACAAAACTACTGCTGCTGTCAAGAATCATTTGTTGTTTTCAGAGGAACAAAATCATGCTTTTCTCATTTCATGCTTTAGTGCTTGTCATAGTTCAATTTTTTCCAACATCATCAGTAAAGTCTAAACAGTATTGCATGAAAAGTGGAGCAGAAAGACGAAAACAGAGAAAAAGGGTTGACGTCATTATAATTAGTTGTCCAAATTTTCAACATTTCAGTAGTAAACAAGAAATAATTCCAAATACAGTCAAACCTGTCTATCTCGAATTTCAGGGGACAGAAGAAAAATTCGAGATACGGAGGTTTCGAGATACAGAGGTTGTGATAAAATTTACAAAAATAAGCAATTGGAACAAAGTCAAATACTTAATAGATTGTTTTGCATTGATATTGTTGAATATTTTACTGTACGACATGTTGTGAGTCCACGTTTTACTAATTGTGATGACTATATCGGTAGCAAGTTAATGCATACCTTTAAGTACGAACATAGTCTTTGAATGATTGTGCAAAAGATGATTTTTGTCTCCAAGTTATACCATTGATAAAGGTGGCTGGAGATGAAATTCAAAATGAGAGTCGTCAAAATTCGAGATATAGAGGTTTTCGGGAAAAATCATTCGAGATAAACATGAGAAAAAACATTAAATTTATGCTGTAAAAGCAGGGAAATTGAAAAATTTCGACATAGAGAGGTTTTCAAGATAAGCAGGTTCGAAATAAACAGGTTTGCTATTTTCTTTTGGAAACTGTGATTTACAGTTGTATGTTGGCAACTTCGACAAAAAGTACAAAACATTTTAGAAGCAATCAGTAATGAGATCATTTACTCTGTTCGACCTTCAATTTTTCTCAAGGGCTTTTTGAGCGTCAATCATGGCTGATTTTCTTTTCGAGCCGCAGGATTCTTCTTACTACCTTCCTCAACCTGTTTCTTAGCATCTTCAATTTGCGTTTTTAAATTTTCACTTCTAACTTATGTTGGTTAACAAGTTGAGTATGCTGCTCTACCAACAACATGTTAACTTGTTGCAGATCTTCTTTGGATTTCTTTAAATTTTCATAGTCTGTCTTTGAAGGAGCATTGCGGTAGCTAAAAATATAAACAAATGTTGCATTTATATCATAAAACTGAATATAAAAGCACTTGCAGATGAAAAGAAAAATTATAAGAATGGCAGAGAAACTTACTCAGTTTCAAGTTTAGAAAGCTTCTCTTTCAGTTTCACTTTTTCATCATCGACTTTCTTATCGACTTTTTCTTTTTCAAGCTATATGGGGGGAGGAAATTTAGTTTTTGATACAAATAATAATAATGACTAGCAAATCAAATTATTGTAACTTGAAAATAACGAATTGAATCAGTGCTAAAAATAAAAACTTAAATGTAAATCGGAAACATGAAGCACAATTAGGGCTAGACATTTTATTGATATAAAATCAAATAGTTATTTAATTCTATGAATAGCGTAGCTATCTAATTATTTCACTTCACCTTGTACTTGTACAAAATGTTACAATTTCAATCAAGATTAATTTCTAGCAATGATTAATTAGTGCAATTTAACGCAAGTCAAAACACATAATCGAAGCAAAAAACAATTTAGTTACTTTTATTTCAGAAGTTCTCTACAAACATCTCTTATTGTAGTTGGGATACTACTATTATATGCCGTTCTGAAAACAGTATTTTATCCATGGCTTATTTCTTTCTTGAACATTCAAAAATAATATTTTAGAGCTTTTCAACTTTTTTTCAACTTCTTTTAAAGTAAAAGACGCCTCAACTTTAGCAAAGGTCTCTAAACATGCAGTATAACAACGTCATTGAAAACAGGAATGTTGATATTTACTAGTGGGAATATAGTTTGCCTGCCCATTTTATATTATGAGATGGAAATGATAAACTATGAAACAAAACCATGAAATAAAGGTTTAAGTAAAAAATATGTATTTTTAAGCTATATGAAATTTTTAAAAAAGCTGATAATGCCTTTTGATGATGGGACACAGAAAATTTTGATGTTTTTTAAGTTTATGTCATTTATTGCAATTTCTCAAAAAGGTAACAATAAGAAGCTTTCTGCAAAAAAAGAGAAATTTATTTGAAACTAATAACAAAGTAATATGTATGTATTAATACTTAATCAGTAAACCCTCATTAATTTGGACTATTAAACCAAACTTTGTTTAATCGGGACAGCCTGTTAGCTGTACATACTGCATAAGTAAAAGGTGAATTAGCAAAATAATATTTTTCAGGCTATAATTTGTATAATTTTCCTATATGCAGTTTTATATTTCATACAAAAGCCAATTTTGCTATGTGCAGTGGTTCCTTTATGTAGTTATGTAGCCTGGGTCAATTTATAGATCATTTGCTTAATCCATACTTTCAATAATTCAGATCTAATTAATGATTCAGATAATCTGGATCCCCATTTACATAGGGCGCTCAATAGAAACAGAGTTATTTTTTTATGGAGTGGAAACACCACAAAACTAAAAAAAAAATAGATGTACAGGCGATTTTTTTAAACTGTTAACTGTAGGTTTATACAAAATTCTAAACAAAGCAGACGGTTTTATTTTCCTAGTTCTATGCTTGTTTAAAGAAGTTTTATTTGCCCTACAGAAATGGAGCTGAGTGATTCAGAGTTAAAGAACGCAATGTGTTGTGCCATAAATTTTTGCTACCGTTTAGACAAAACGGCTCTAGAAACAGTTAAACTAATGAGAGAAGCTTACACAGACAAATGTTTTGGGGAGTCTGCGATTGGTGAGTCCACCAGGATTAGGAGTCAGTTCTGCAAATAAGCAGCCTTTCTTGAAATCATCATGCCACCTAAAAGTCCTAGTCTCACCAAAGCAATTGTCTTTGTAAACTTCTTTCGTTAACTTCACTGTTTAGCCCACAGTGGCAAAAATTCATGACACAACGCATTGTTTTTTAACTCTGAATCACTCATCTCCCTTTGTGTAGGGCAAATAGAAGAATACTTTAAACAAGCATGGAACTAGGAAAATAAAACACTTTGTTTTGTTTAGAATTTTATAAAATGTACAGTTAACAGTTTGCAAAAATCGGTATTTAAACAGCTTAAAATAACTGTTTTTATAGAATGCCCTTTATAAAAAAAAGAAATGAAGTTCTCTTACATAAATACACTATAAAAATCAGGTTTTGTCATAAATGGTCAATTGTTGAATCAACATTCCTTCAATTACTCACCTGACTATTCTTTTCTTTTTCTGCACTTAATTGATCTTGTAACTGCTTCACACGCAAATTTATTGCTTGGAGATCCTGTTGCTGACGAGTAATTTTCTCAAGACTCGCTTTCTCTTTGGTTTTGAGCAAATTGTACTCCTCTCTTAATTCCTTCAACTTGGATGTAACTGCTTGGTTGGTTTTTTGTTCTTGATCCAGCAAGTGTGATTTCTCTTCCAAAGTTCTTTTGGTTGAGGCAAGTGGATCAGCTTTCTGTTGGAAGTAGTAAATTGAAACTTAGATAATAAGTATAAAGCAAAAAAAAAGCTAAAAACTAGTAACATTTATCATTGGAATAATTTGGATAATTTTCTAAAACTAAATGAAATTTTTAAAGATACTTTTAATAAAAGTTAGTAAATTTGAAGACATAACGTCTTCTAAGTCAATTTAATAAGATTTTTTTTTAACCTTTAGGAGCCGGGCGATACACTTGCTGTAACGTCTTTTTTCTTTAGAGGACGGGTTGAGATTTTCACTCGAACCCTTTGGAGCCGGGGATTTTTTCAAGGTTTCATATGCCTGGTACGACAGTTTAAACCTTCCCCTTTCAATGGAAAGGAAATCTGTGGTTCAACTGTCATACTACATGGGTCGAAAGAAAAATTTCTAAAAAACAGCCCGGATCCAAAAGGTTAAACCAAATTTTGAGCTTTATATCAAAATTGTACAATATTTATGCGTAGGAATGATATGATTGAAACTGAGCTAATTAAAAGAAATTTATCAATACCCTAAATATCAAATGAGTGAAGTGTCAAATCAAAATAATATTAATTCAAGTTTATAATTGTTCCTATTTTAAAATATGAAGAAATAACTACATTTTGTGACATAGATGAAATATTCAAAAAACATGCATCTATTTACTTCAATATCGTATTTTTACCAACATATTCAATTATCTGAAATTAAGTGTAATTAACAGTAAAAGCTATTGTTGGATATTCTATCATAATTCAATACAAGTATCCAAATGCATAGAATAAGAGGGGGGTGGTGGTGCGATGATAGCTATAACCATAATAAATGGTAAAAGAAAATCTTAGACTTGAGTTTAGTTCCAACAGCAAAATCCACTTTAATTAAAAATACACAAGCAGGAAGCTTTACTTACAAATGTATCTGTTAACTTGTATTGAAATGTAGGCTGAAATATTTAAATAAGGGCAAAGGTGTTTGTTATTTTGCACAAAACAAAGGTTAAATATTTTGTTTAAAATTAGCTTTAAACTGTTAAGTTTTATTTTATTTTATTTTTTTTTTTTTTTTTGACTGAATTACAATAAAATTGAAAGGGTTGGCCATGCAAGACCAATTTAAAATTTGCTGAAAATTGCAAATGAAAAAAAATTCACGAAAAAGTCAATAACAAAAATTTACATTGACAAAGATATGGCTGTTATTATTTTGTCAAAGTAATTTCAAATATTTCAAACTAAGCAAAATTAAATACCATAAATCACTTTATAAAAAGACAAAATTCAACCTTTTTTAATCTGTTAACTTTTTTAACTTTGTGATCACTAAATACGTTTATATAATTAAGCAGTTCATATAATGACTTATCACATCTCCAAAGATCGTCTCAATGACCAAGCTCAGGACCAAGAGGGCAATTCCACGTCAAATCAATAAAAAAAATAATAAATTTTTGACCTCACCATTTCCAATAACAAAATTTGGTGTGAGGGACACATATGACGAACAAAGTATTCCTGCCATATTTTAGATTTTTATTTTAAAAATTGCACGAAATACAGGGCTGTAAAAAACAGCAAAAGGTGCGGGAAAAAAAAACAAATTGTTAAAATCGGAAATGGTGAGGTCACGAAGGTGATTGATCTGACGTGGAATTGCTCAAGAACAACTGGATAAATCCGCCGAGCTATAGTTGGTACAAGAGCGATCGCCCAGGAGGGTGTCGAGCAATCAATATCAACAGGCAGTACCAAACAGCCATCACAAGACTCCGCAGTGGACACATCAAGTCCCTCAGGTATTCTAGTGGAGTAAAAGACTATGCCCTGTGCAAAAATTGTATTACTGCACAGGCTTCTCCAGGCCACATTCTATCCTGTATGGGTCTATCCACTGAAGACTTAAGGATAGACCAGGTCTGGTCTAGTCATTGACTTTTTGAAGGTGAAAGATTTGTTGGACTTAATCTAGCTCTGCTAGATCCCGGGGATTTGAAAGAAGATATGGGTTATTTTCTCAATTCGTTAACTTTTGTGTCCTTCATCCATATCTTCCCATTAAACACCTATTTTCATTATATAATGCTGTTTTCTATTTGAGATGCTCACAAAGAGTAATGACAACGTGCATTGGCACTATTTTGCACTTAAATTATATATTAAAAAAATTAATATATAGGCAAAATGTCATTTCTGTCCCCTGTCCCCACACACATTTGTCAACTTTAAACAAAAATTACTATATGAAGAAACATTTTTAAAAATTAATACATATGCATTATGATACAGTACAAGTGTGTACTTCAATGTACCATACAAGCATTCCTTATCATATTTACATATTTTGATAGAGAGCTCAATTTATACGTGTCCCCAGGTTATGAAAAAAAATTCCCCCAAGTAGAAAAACCTTCAATAAAATTCTATAAATGGCGCTAGTTGGCAATAAAATAGCTCAAAATGTTTAAGAACATTCTTCTTAGCAGAAAAATATGCTTTAAACGAAGTTTACACATCTTTTAGGGTGTGTGAGGCTTGTTTTATCTTAAAAATTCTATGCGTGGCTTTATTCAATGTCATTTCCGCCCCCCTGGTTATCTTCCAGAAGATTTAAATAAAATTTAAAAAAATTCCACTGCCGAATGTGTTTTTACGAACACTTTTAATGTATCAACAGTTAAATTAAAGATATGAAAAACTTTTCACGCTGTTTTCGAAAACCCACTGTTTTGTCATTTCCGTCCCTGTCATTTCCGTCCCCACTTACGAAGTGGTTTCGGGAGAGTGACATTTTAATGGATTTTAAAAATTTTAATGCACGTTATTTATATTGTTGTGTTATTTTTTAATACTTTTAGCAAATTTCAAATGGCAATAAGTTAGGTACATTGTTCAATTTTCAAAATTCATAATAATTTAGATAGAATGATATTTAGTTGTATGGAAGTTATTAGTTGTTTAATTAGTTACATCTAAATTTTAAAACTTATAAGAATAAAATTTTATAAATTTAACTATTCTAATCAATATTTTAAAAGTAATTTAGAATATTTTGTGTTTCAAAGTGTTTTTCTCTCACTGAATAGAACAAAATTAAGCATTTAAAAATAAATCCAAACGTAAATGGTATTTTATTTCCACGAAATTTTTCATGGTAAGTTTTCTACACAATTTTGTTTCTCTTCTATTCTAGGAACAGTCTGTAACATTTACATTATTGTTTAGTTATGATTAACAATTCAAGTATAAATTAGAAATTTTATTTTTTATATTTGGATTTTGTTTATTTATTTTTTCAAACTGTTAGTTGTTAAATTATTATATTCTTTAGGTAAAGTTAAAATGATATAACGGAGATGAAAAAAGTAGTTTAGAATATTTTGAACTCCAAAATAGTTTTTATCTACGGAACAGATCAACATTGAAGGAAAATATTTTTCAAAAGTAAATTTTTAAAATCTTAATTAAATTTCTCCTTGTTAGTTATCATATAATTCTGTTTTCTTTTTTTATTCTTAGAATAATTTAGAACAAATTCATTACTATTTTAGCTAACTTATGACTTAAAATACTTATATAATAATAATTATTTGTTCTATTTTGTAATTATGTTTACTTTTATGTTAAATTGCGTTAAGCATTAAAAGTAAGGCTCTTCACCGTCACAGAGACTGATATAAAGCGAGTTGAAATTCTGCTACCAAAAAAACTGAAGTCAATTCCAAATATCATGAAGCTTCATCAGTTGGTTTGGAATGAAAATAACAAATCAGTGTTAGGTTTACGCATGCTAACTTGCGTTTCTTGCGAAACCGATCTTTCTTGTACTCATTATGCTTCGAGTCCGCCTACAGTTAATATTTTATAGACTAAATAAAAATAAATGTAAAACAGACAAATGAAAAAATAAAGAAACTTGTAACTCTTTGCAGTAAAAAAAAGTTGGTATTGTAAAAGTTTAAAATTCCAACGAAAAATACTACTATTTCTTTAAAAAATTAGATTTAATCTGTTTTGTTTGTAAATAATGTAAAATAATATATGAAGCAATATTCTAAATGGTGTATTTTGTTTTCTATGTCATTATTTATCATTTGAATAAAGTTTTTAAAATATTTCTTGAGTTAGGGAAGTGTTTAAGCCAGGAGATGGTAATTACACTTTTTACATTAAACTTAAAACTGTCATTAAAATTTAATTTTTAATTTTTTTTCGTTGCTGAGCACTGATTTGTGATCTTAAATGAGCTGTCTTTAAACAAATATTAACAAATATTAATTAATTACAAGTTGAATTTTTCCCACTTGGCATTGGCAAAAGTTAACGTGTTGAGAAAATCACCCATATAATGACTTATTAACTGTTCAAAAGATTCAGAGAGAAAAATTTGTATACAAACCCCTTTTGACCAACCAGTCGAGTCTCTCTGTTTGTTGAGCAAGATATCAATCAAATTTTGAATTTCATCTGTGTCTAAAGGAATTTCTTTAATCATGGTAAAGAGCTTTGGAGCAGTCATCTGTTGTGCATCGGCTAAAAAGATCACTCAATCAATTTGACAATCTTCAAAAATTATGAAACACGTTTAACACTTTAGTTACATTTGACAAGTGAGACTTGTCATCTGCTTACATGGGTGAAGTTACAACAGACAAGTCGGACTATACAGTTGAATTTTAAAAAAAACAACGCCCCACAAAATTGTGTTGTATATGTTATGAAAAGTAGCGAGGCCTCAAGTCATCGAACGATTCGCCGATGACCTGAAGGCAAACCTCGTTTTGCGCTGGAAGAATTAAAGTTTTTAAAATTTTATTTTCAGATTATTTTTTCGGATCATTTAATATTCCAAATAATTTTATTTTAGAGGTGCCACCTGTTGAGTAAACGATTAGGCGTGACCTTCACTCATCACTAAAGATACCGAATCGGTTTTGTGTGTGCGCGCTCAACTTTTTTCGTTTGTCAGCCATTTCAGCCAATCAGATTCTTTCACAGCTTCCCTCAGATGTAAAACGAGTCATCGGCGATGACCCACGGAAATTTTATGTGCAAAGCATTTTGTTTTTACTGGCAACTCTCAGTTTTGGGGGATCGTGGGGGTTGGATGGGGAGAGGTAGAGATTTTTTTCTCCTGTTTCGTTCATTCTTTTTTTTTTTTTTTTTTCCAATACGGTGCGTCACATTTTTCAAAAAAAAGGGGGCTGCGGTTGTCTTACGATGGCGCCAATATGAGCCCGACGCGTCGAAGACAATATTGTTTGCAGTAGTAAAACTACAGTAGTTTTGCATGGGAGAAAATACTGTTACCTTTTGTGTTTTGGAACTTCATCGAACTTTCAAAAAGGAATATATGTGTGCGTGGCTTTGTTTTTTTACTCTCTCTTTTTTGTTTCAATTATAAATGTTTTTCATAAAAAGTAGTGCTCGTTGCCGTTTGAGCTTTGTATTTCAGCAAGCTTGAACTTTTCAAATTGAAAAAAAGCATCTGTGAACCAAAATTTTTACAAGGTAAGTAAAATTTTCTGAAGACTTGATGAAATGTTCTGAAATGTTTCTTCCCTCCCTTCCTATCACACACACATTCGTAAAAATCTGTAGCAATATATCATTTTTTTAAACAAATTGCAATAGTTATTCTTCAGCAATGAAAAAAAGAACCAAATAATGGACATCGGAAATGACAGCTCAAAATTTTCGAAAACTGAGAAATTAAATTTCGGAAACGGCAGCCCAAAATTTTCAGAAATTTTTTATCACAAACACCCCTGAGCCAAACATATGGTCTGGTATATTTCTTTAGGGACCTGAATGTTAGCGATGACTGACGCTTGAAGTCACGCCTCGCTACTGGTTATGAACATTAAGGAAAGGAAACAAAATGACAATGCAAACAATACCAGGTACCTTTCATTTATGGTATTACGTTGTGAAAATACCACATGGTACTTTTACCACGTGGTAAAATTATTCAAGATGGTTCTCTCATTTTATATAAATATTATTACTTTGTTTCATTTCTATATTTATTTATATTTGGCAGCTAAAATGCTGCTTCAAAAATATAATATCATCAATATAAGCATATCTCAAATAAAATGCATTTAATATGTATTAATTTAGAAATAAAATGTACTTTTACATGTTAATCTGTATAGAAACAAATTAAATCTGTCCAATGAGCAAAAATCCTTCAAATAATTCAATATTCAAAGGGTTAAATACTTTGTATATTCGACAAATGGCATTTACTATTATTATCCCTTAATAATAAAAACAGACTTTATATTCAAAAGTTGCTTTTTATGTTTGAATGAAGGAAATGAGAGTTATGCCCTAGAGTTATATTTGAACTGCACATAAGTTCTTCACAGATGCTGAACTGATCAAAACTTATTGAGATATGTATATCAAAATTGATGCTGTAAAAAAGTAACAAAACTGTACAACTAAGTTTTTTTAGGAAGTAAGAATCAAATGCTGTTTATAATACTATTATAAAGGATCAGTTACTCCAGTAACAAGAATATTATAAAGTTGGTATTGATTCTTCAAAAGTTATTACAATAAAAAGTTTGGGCATGATAAAACAAATTATCCGTTTTAAAAAGTGAAACAATAAAAAAAAATCCTAAAGAAAACTATAGCAGCAGTTAACATAACATGTTACCACTGAATTGAAATATCTCTGGCACTGAATTAGACAAAATATAAAACATGACTTTATTTATTCTAAGAAAAAACCATAATTCTTTATTAAAAATCAAGGAAATGCTCCATACTTTCATCACTCCCTCCATTTCTTTAAAGTTTTGTTCTAGGTCTTCTCTTTGACCGAGATATTTTTTTTACACTGATTAATGTTATACTCATTGTTAGGCAAAGAAATTAAGAACCTTTGGAGCAAAATCAAGGGTGTGCAATTTTGAAAGCATTTAGAAATGCTTAACTCCTTCATCTCTTACAATACTTTTAGAGACCTACAAGTTTATGTATTTCAGATTTTAAGAGAGCTAATATTGTTCAAGCTACCAATTTTTATTTTTAAAAATGACAATATTGATTAATCTGTATCGAGTATTCTAGTTCTAACTTAGGTTACTAAAAATGCATGAAATCTGGAATTCTGTACAATGCTTACCGCCTATCAGCATTACATACATACATCTCCCCGACATTGCACCTCATATACAAATATTTTTAACAAACTAGCCTAATTATTTCAAATGGAATGACAATGGAACACTTCAGGGTCATTCCATATAAAATCAACAAATGTTCAGAAATTTTCGTGCCGCACCATTTTTGATTTTGATGATATTTGGTAGGTAATATACACCAATATTCTGTACCTCCGAACCGTTTGATTTTTTTAAAGATGATTGATTTTAGAATTCTTGCATGAAAAGACTTTATGTTCATAATTGCTTTAACTTATGCCAAAACAATCTTGCATGAATTTTCAATTTTCATAGGGCCTTATCTCTTTGATGCGTGGGAATAACAAGACAGTTTTTGTTTCATTTTAAAGGGCAATGTAGCACTTTCTTCCTCCATGCATTTTCAAATTTTTACTAAGTGCTCCACAGGCTATTTTTGGGGAGTAAAAAGAGCCATTTTTCATTTTTTCTCAAGTTTAAGGGGTTTTTTTATAATAATCTTACTTAGAAGGCTTATATCTCTTTAATGCCTTGGAATAACAAGACAGTTTTTGTTTCCTTGTAAAGTTCAATGTAATACCTTTTTGCTCCATGCATTTGCGAATTCTTACTACCTGTTCCACAGGCCGTTTTTGGGGAGTGAAAAAGGTTATTTTTCATTTTTTCTCATAGTTTAAAAGCTTATACAGTCGACGCTCGATATAACGACCGTCTGCCGTCCTACAGAAAACGGTCTTTATAACGAGTGGTCGCTATAAGAGGTAGAACATAGAGTATATTGGGGTACAGTTGGGGGTTTTCTCACTGGTCGTTATATTAGGATGGTCTTTATAATGTGTGGTCGCTATAACGAGCGTCGACTGTATCTCTCTAATGCCTTGGAATAACAAGACAGTTTTTGTTTCATTTTAAAGGGCAATGTAACACCTTCTTACTCCATGCCTTTGTAAATTGTTACTACCTGTTCCACAGGCCGTTTTTTGGGGAGTGAAAAATACCAGTTTTCATGTTTTCTTAAGTTTAAGCAATTTTTTCATAATGAAGAACTACTTGTATCATCTTATTTTTTTCTGTGCTTCTAGTATCTATATCTGGGTGCAAGAAAAAAAAATTGGAACCCCGCTGTCAGTCCTTCATATACTTTTTCATGCTTGAAATGACGAAAACGGCACTTTTTGAATTGCGAATTGACCCGGGAAAATTTATATTTAGGCTTAACTTAGACCGTTTCTTTTTATGCACAAATCAAAGTTCATTCTTTTAGCTTTAAAATAAGTCAAGTTTGATCTTTCTACTATTTTAAATAAATTTACCAGAGCTCTTAGAAAAAAGATCAAAAATGCCGAATTCTGCTCATCGGCGGAGCAAAAAAATGGCTATATCTCGAGAATAAATTTTTTTCGAGAAAAAAATAAAGCAGCTTGGAAGTATAGAATATTGGTGCATATTACCTACCAAATATCATCAAAATCAAAAATGGTGCGGCACGACACATTTGTTGACTTTCTATGGAATGACCCTTCATATAAAACTTACACATTAAAAAATATATCTTAAATTTTAAAAAACTTACTTTTTTCAACAGCAGATTCCTTCTTCTTTTTCTTGCCTGATGTGCCAGTAGAAGCAGGGGCTTGGCTAGAGACAACTGGAACTTCTTTCACCACATTTTCTACAACAATTTTTGATTTCTCGGGCACTTTAGCTGCAGTTACAACTTTCTCTACAGGTTTCGGCTTTTCAACTGGTTTGACCTTTTCAACAGCATCAGCAGTTTTCACTTCTTTTTTCACTTCTTGAGCAGACTTCTCGGTAGCCATAGCAGATTTTTTAGACTTCTCGGAAATCTCTGGAGACTGATTAGTTGCAGTACTTTTAGCCTTATTTTTCTGTTTTGAAGATTTAACTTCCTTGGGTTCAATAATCTCGATTTCCGGAATGACTTCTTTACTCTCTTCTGAAAGAACTATTTCGGGAACGACAGGCTGAGTTTCTTGCTCTGTTTTATCTTTGCTCTTCTTGGCCCAATTTCTCTTGAACTTCTTATCCTCTTTTTTAACTTTCTTAGATTTTTGTGACAATTCCTCCTCAATAGTGCGTCGTTTCTGCTCCTCCATAGCCTCCTCAAAAGATTTCTCAGCAATACTGTATCTGTATATTAAATATGATATTAACACTAATAGAGTACATGCTATACTTCCTATAGCTACTGGAGAGGAAGCTATACTTAATAATTCCAAAGACATTGTCTTTTCTTTAGAAGAACTCTCAAGATTTATTTTGCTTCTTTTCAGGCCCTAAAAAAGGAAATTTAATGTTAAATACATAAAAGCAGAATTTAAAAGGAAAAAAATCTATGTATTATAGAAATAATGTCACAATTGCACAACATGCACATAGTTAACAGTTAATTAACGTTATTTTAAAGCACTCAAAAAATTTAAGTTTCATGTTCATTAATTATTCTTTACTTCTTAAAACAGAAGGAAATTTTCAGGCTTTAAATGAAGTTTTCATAAGATCTATAGCCTTAAAAACAACAAATAGACTGCAAGTACATCACTTTTTGTGATTTGAACACAAACAATCAGTAAATGACAAAGACTGCCCATCACCCATTGCCATAGCCTACTAGAGCAACTCCTTACATTGACGATTTTTTCACTGGGGTCAATGATTATTTGTAAGCTAAAACGCAATTCTGGAAATAATCATGCAAGTTGATTGATAATTTAGATTGAAGTGGCATTGCAGAGAGCTGTTTGGTGAGACTTCAACATAAAGAACAGTTTATGAAAATAAACTTTACATTGAAAACAATCGGTGTCTGGCGCTGGCTAAGATGCTCATACGTCAAAACGCAAACAGAGACAATCTTCCTTTGATGACCTGGACCTCATGAATTTTTAATTTACGTAACAATATTGAATAAGATGACAGACCAATTGAAACAAACGGGAAAAACTGAGTCATTTAATCAAAATATGCCAGACTTTTGTGGCATGAAGATTCCTGTTTACAATTTCAACGACCCTGCTTTATGGTTCGTGTGAAACTACTTTTGAACTAGGGACATCCAAATCGATTCCTACAAGAAAATGATCAAAATCTAACATTCCAAAATTCTCAGTCACCTTTCTAACGATATGGAAATGAAATCTTTCTGTCCTGGTTTAATCAATTTTTAGAAATACTAGGAAACAATTCTGCATACAATATTGATGCAAATTGTAATTTAAATCTTAATTCATACACACTCCTCTTGCATCAATATATTAACACTAAAACATATCTCAATAATAGGTGTGTGTCTGAAGTAAGGGAAGTATCTCCACCTCCCTCCTATTTTCAAAACCATAACTGATTAATTTCAGATGGGGGTGGCGGGGGGGGGGGGACTCTTAATCGATTTTTTTCTTTTTGAAATAATCTTAAGAAAAAACTAGGTTAACTTTAGAACTTAGCAAGAATTAGACATTTATTAATAAATGCTTGTCATAATATTTTAGAGTAATAAATTGCATGGGGACGCATTTTCTTTGCTTTTTTAAATCCAAGAAAGAGTTTAGTGCTTCAAGTCAGTGGTATGGTACTTCTATAATGTAGCACTTGAAAATCATCATATACTAAATGCAATAGGGTTAGAAGAAATGAAAATAATAATAAGTATTTTGCAACAAAAAGAAGTATAGCTAGAAAAATTTTCTGGACGATGACTTGAAAATTGAAGAAATAATTATTTTATAAATAAAATAAATAATTACTATAAGAAAAATTATCTCAAATAAACCTGATGTCTTACTTATTTTTTATGTCTAATTTAGAAGAAATATTATTATTGACCATATTTGTTGAATTAGAAATTAACAAAAACTCACTTTTGACAAAAACCCAGGTAGGTTTTTGTTGGTGGACCCGGACAGTGGCGTATATAGGTTTTTATTTCGGAGGGGGCCCATATAATCAAGCTTACCCCCCCCCCCCCCCCCCACCCAGTTTCTTTTTTTTTCGCTATTACTGTAAGACAGGTAGAAATTTTCAAATTGAATTAAAATATTGTAATTTTTAGAAAAAATAGAAAATTACGAAATTTTAGATTCCCTCGAAAACTTTTTTCATAATTGAAATTATGTATGCTACCTTTGATGACGTTGGAAGACTCCTCTGGGAAACTTACTGAAACTTAAATTCTAAACACGCAATTTCAAGCTATCTTTAGTGACGTTAAAGGAATTGAGAAGACTCGGGGCATCTCTCCTGAAATATTTTGACTCTGAAGCACACAGGATATATTTCTTCATGATAAAGAAAAGAGGATGAGTTTTTTTTTTTTTTGAACAGAAGTCTCATTTAAGTTATCTTTGGGAAGTAAAAGTTCAAAGACCCTCCCCTGAAAGATTTTTGATACATAGATGCACAATTTCGCGCTCTCTTTGGAGACATTAAGAGACAAAAAGTGGTTAGGGATCTCCCTCCGAATATTTTCAAAATTGAAACCTTAAGCCCTCTTTATACTTTAGTCCATCTTTGGTAGTAGCGTTAGCAAGGACTCTCTCCCGAAATTTTTCGAAATTAATGTTTTAAAAACATTTTTGGTTATCTTTAATACCGTCAAGAGAAGAGGCACGATGATTCGGGCACTGTGCCCCGAAATTTTGCGGCATTGCAGCTTCAAGAATGCAATTTTAAGCTCTATTTTTGAAACTGAAGGTTCAAAATTTTACTTTTTAGCAGAAGTGCCTATTACCCCCAAGAGCAAAAACTTATGATCCAAGAACTCCACGAAGATTCCTTTAAAAACGAGAGTCACACGTGAAAGAAAAAGAAAACAAACTTTTAGAAACGCCCCTTAAAAATAATTCAATTGCGCCGCTTACGCCATGATTCTTGATAGGAACAACTGCTTTTAGGCTTTGTCTAACAACATTTAGGATAATGAAAGGATTAAGGACTCTTCCGGAAATTTTTGAGCATAGAGACTGTAATTCGGGAGTTCTCTCTTTTCTAAAAACACATTTTAGAGCAAAAAACTATAGAAAAATAAGGGGGATATCAACTACAGTTAACTGTTTGAATTTTAAATCTCTAAAATGCCATTTGAGGCAATGTTTGACCAAGGTTTGAAGAAGAAGCAGGTAAAGAACTCTCTTTCGAAAATTTTTGGATATTGAAGTCTTGAAACTGCAATTAAATTACACGTTGTAAAAGCGAAATTTTAAGATCTCTTTGGACTCTTTAAGGGGGTCATGAGCCTTCTTTGAATTCATGCTTGGCGGATACATACGGGCCTCGACTTCCTACCCTAAACCGGCAACTGAAAGGCACTCTATTCTTTAATTTCACCACTGGTAAAGAGATTGAAAATTACGTGCCCCTCCTAGCTCGGCCGGCTTGGACTTCTACCTCTTTTCGATTTTTTTTTTTTTTTTTTGTTCAACTGAAAGCTTGGAAATTATTTGTGAAAAAACTAAAACCGAAAATGATTGCACTTTATTTTAAATTTCTTTCCGGGGAGGAATGCTACACTTTATTTTAAATTTATTGAGTGTAGCATTATTTTAAAGACTCTTATTTCCTGACTGACTAGAAAAAAAGGGGGAATGAGAAGAAAGAGAGAAACGTAATTTGTTGACTAATAATCTACATGTGTTGAATATTTTTCATTTAAAGATTTCTATTCAAAATGATTAGGATTTTTTCTATGTGTTTTCTAATTAAAACATCTTCATTTTCCCAAGACCTTCCCTTTTTTCTCTTGAGTAAAGCGCAAGGGCTCCCTGACCCTCTTGGGTTGCACCACTGCCTGGTGCCATCTAACGAATTATTATTAGCAATAATTATTTATTTATTTATGTATTTCAAGCTAAAAGTATGTAAATAATTTAAGAGTTAACTTAAACCGAATAATAATAACTACCTTTATTAAAAAAAACTATCCGAATTTTTTTTCGGTGGGGGGAGGGGTATAGAAGGGAAGACCCTCTGCGGCCCTCCCTTATATACACCTTTGAAAACAATGTAATAGAGGGTAGGCTTTTTTCTTAAGGATTTTTTTTTTTTTTTTTTTTTTTGAGCAAACACGAACTGAACACCTACGTTTAAAAAATCTTTCTCGATTTCGGAGGAGGGGCTTGCCCCCCCCCCCCTTAAATACGGCCTTGGACATGCCCAGAAAAACCCGGGGCTGGGTGTTTTCTGGGCTGGGTCCACCTTTGCCAACCCTGTACTGAAATCAAGACATTATTTTTTGAAAACAAAATTAAGTACAGGGCAAAATTAAAGGAAAGGAAAAAAATTAAATTCTTCCTTCTTTTCCTTTATCTTTTCTTTTTTAATCTCTTCATTTCACTGCATGTAACGTGCATGGTTATCTTATAATTCAATTTTGTAGACATTTATTCCAAATTCGTTTCAGAAACATCGATTAATGCTTATTCATTTATCTAATTCTATTAAAAAAATGTCAACAAATGTGTTATTGAAATCCAATATTAGGAATATAGTAAAATAAATAGCAAAAAAATGTTACTAAAGCTCAAATTTGCAAAAATATTACATGCACTTCTTTAAGGAACACCTTCTTCAATAAAGAAAGTTTTTTTAATTTATTTTTTTTATTTTCTATTTTCATCGAAACACTTTACTTCTCAACAAGAATTATAATGATAAAAAAATATTTCATAATGATGTATTTTTGTCATCTGAAATTAGCATTGATATCAGAAATTCGAAACTTTTACTTTCCTTAGCTACATTTTATGAGGTGCCCCGCTCTCTCCTCTCAAAGAGTCTCGGCTCAGCCCCCCCTGAAATGATTTGTCTGCGTATGCCAGGGCAGAGGGCTAATGGGGAAGAAATCCTAAAACTACTAAATAGTATCAGCTCAAAAATTGCTAATCTAGATCCAGATTTGCATTATCAAAAAACAGGGTCCAACTATGACTTTTAAGGACACTGGACACTAACTTTATTCGGTGTACTGTATGTTCGCAGTAAGAAAACAATTAAATTTTGACAACTGTCCATGTCTGTAACCACAGCAAATTTGAGAACAATAAATATGCATAATAAAGTATGTCATCAACTTTTTAACTGGCTGTAATAAGATCTGAATATCAAGTTTCTACTATACATAACTTTTGAATATAATAATAATTAGTAGTGTATCGAGCACTCGGTAAATACTCGGTAGTCGGCCTACCCGTCCAATTTACCAAGTACTCGGTACACGGCCAATACTGAGTAGTTGTAAAAATTGAATATTTTCCACGACAATGCAAGTTTTGATAAATTTACAATTGCTTTATTCACAAACTACAACTGTGTTCTATGTATTAGCCAAAAAAATTAATAAATAATCTCCACTTATAAAATTAATATAAATTAGCAATTGCTTATGTCCTTTCTAAGTTGCAAATTCATGAATGAGCATTTGTGCATAGCACACATTAGTAGTAGTTGATTCATCTTTGGACAGGAACAATTCAATGAGATCCCTAAGATGAACATTCATTGACTGATAATAAGACACCTTTAAATCATATTATAATTTATTTTGAATCATTTGAAAACTTAGGTTACGAATTTTTCAAACCATCATTTTACAGATTCAAGTCTTCAGTACAGTGATAACATACATAGAAGTAAAATTAAGTCATTTTTATAATCGTAAGAAAACGTTGTGACTATTTTGGGTCAAGAAATACTTAGGAAACAAATTTAAAGTAAAAAATGCTGCAAAAATATTTTGATAATCAAAGTAATTATATATTAAACTGTAGTGCAACAAGTGTCATACCAAGTATTGGGTAACTTGGTACTCGGCCTAGTAGCGAAAGGCCTAATACTCGGCCAAAGTGCTACTCGGTACGGCTCTAATAATAATGTAAATATAATGTTGTCAAGTTTCAGCCTTGGTTATTAGGGGAGTACTACATAACAATTTTGATTGCGGGGAGGGGGGGGGGCAGTATTTTCATTTTGCTCTCACGACAATGTTTTGAAAAATCAATTCCAAGGCACCCATAGAAAATAAAGTTTTTGTGTAATAGGCAGGGGGGGGGGAATTAAGTAATTAGGTTTGATTATAAATGAAGTTATCTTTAAAAAAAGTATTCAAGTGTATTCATAAAAATATTTTGCTTATGAAAGTAGGCAATTTATTGAAAACTTATTTGGGGAGACTTTTTTAAAATCACAACATAAACTAACTTCTTTCCTTAACTTTGCTGCCATTATAAACAGAATGTTAATATTGGACCGAGTTTTTCCTACAATGTCAACAAACAGCCATTACATTCACGTGCACAAATGATCAAATAAAGCTGATATATAATCGTTTTGTATTCATTTTATCTACGCAAAAAGTTGCAACATATGTTGAGCAGAAAATCGAAAAGAAGAATACTAGAGTAAAACGATTACCAATCGATCAGCTCAGTTTAAATCAGATATGATTCCCCCGACATTTGAGGATTCAACAGCAATTTCAGAGAATGGAATAGATGGAAGAGAAATAGCGTATGTCATAGAATTCCACCCCCACCCCCTTGAGTTAAACGTTGTCATTAAAGATATCCCGCATTCCAAAATCCCAGCTGGACGCACCCACAATATTCCGACGTGGCCAAGGCCAGAGAAACTGTGAGGCCTTCGATTTGCCACGTTACCGAAGGCAAGCCGCCATAGCTAGAACTCATTTCCTGACCCACTGTTGCTATTTTTATAGATTTTTCTCTTCCGATCTTCCTGAGAGTGACAATTGGATGCTTTAGCGGCGGAACTAGGAAAATGGTACAATTTTTAATTAACTAATCGATCAGGGCAGATGCTTTCGTCGTAGCTCAGATACGACGGTGATCGTTCCGGACGATATCAAAACAAATCATAAAAGTAACATTTTGACAAGACAGCACAAATAAAGTTCAAATTACAATGAATGATAATGACACATCAAGAACAATTGAAGTCATCAGTAAAAAACTAAAATTGCAATTTTGATAAGGAAATCAGAATACTACACTTTTCATTCAAGGAACGTTTTAAAAGATTTTGAGACTACTTACCGATTGAATAGGTACCGGCTTAAAGTCCTACAGTTTTCCTAGAAACATTTAAAAAGATAATTAATCTGTAATTTACATTTGTAACATTACGCTGGCACAGCACCGCAAGGCACAGACTACTAACACTTGTGAGACGATGATATTGCTGTCGGTCTCATAACTCATTTGCCGAAAGGTTAATGCCATATGAAAAAACAGGAAACTTGCTGATTGGCGGAATGCTGTCACGTGAGCACTAGAAGGGATGTTATTGGCCTTTAATCGGTCCCAGAGATAGTGACAACTTTGACAGTGCTCCCCACCCCCCTCGAAGAACGAGTTGCGTTATGTTATTGTGAGCTCTCGCATTTTAAAGGAGAAAATGATAGCTTTCTAAACGTTCTTAGGAAGTGTTTCCAAACAGTGCTTGCTACATGCATCATGAAAACGATCAATTTGGCTTCTTTTTTTTCTTTTTCGAAAGTTGACATTTTCATTACTGCTAATGCTTACGCTGCTGAAACAACTTTATCTTTTGCTCATTTCATTTCACACCTCCAGGGTCCCCCGTACCTACCACAGCTAATTATCTTTTGCTCAGGAAGTTTAATGCATTTTTAAATAATAATTTTACAAATTTGAGATAATTGATTGTATATATATGTAGATTTAAAAATTTAGGACGCGTTATATATTTTTAATACTTACATAAACCCATTGGAAAAAAACAATGTTGAGAGAAATCGTTAGTAATTTCTATATTTCTTAACTTAAAACAGACGTTTCTTATAAAGTTAGTAAGTTAGTTCAATCTGTGAAACTAAGCAATTCAGTATTAAAATGCCTGAGATTGGAAAGTGCAAACAAGAAAGAAAGTGCCTTAAATATAATCGCTTTAGATCTCTTGAAAACAATTAAATAAATTTTGGAAACTCTTTGAAAAGTGCTGCGACTTTATTTTTTATCAAATGCATAAAGCATCAATTGTCCTTATGACCGGGATGTTACTCTTCTGTTTTTTAAGTATTCACACCATTTCCTTTAAATCATTCAATGCATTTTTTTCCATTGATCATTTTAAATTTAATTCAATGTTGTTTGTTGGTAGATTGGAGCTACGATCCAGTACTAACTTTATATCGAAAGATATTTTTTTTAGTAATGTCAGTTTTCTTTTCTCCTCCCACGCTCTTTTTCCTAGCCTGTCACCGATTTATAGAACCACAAGCAATTTTTTTATTTTTATTTATTTTAATTGATTTTAATTTGCAAAAGAAGATATGACTTTTTAAAAGGTATTGTTTGCCTATTTTTCCTGTTATTTTTGTTGTCTTAGTTACCCTTTATAAAACCTCAAAATGTAGAATTTTAGATTTATTTTTCCCGATGAAGAAACCCCCGAGCCTCTAAATTTACAACTATTCCACATTCCATACTTTATTAAAAAATAGTCACTGCATCATTCTCCTCATACTCATTCCCTCCAAGGTCAATAGAAATGAATAAAGTAAAAATGAATAAAGACAGTATGAAGTGTAAAAACGGGGGAGGGGGCGGCAAGAGCTTCTGAAACAGCGAAAAAAGACAAAAAAGGCCTGTTTTGCCTACAACTAAGTTTTCGGGACTGCAAAAGGGGCCCTATGTCTAAAATAGCTTAGGTCGATATTCGGTTTAAATCCGACCCTGAATACAGGATTTTATTTTGTCACACTATTTTTAATTCACAACAGCTATTAATTGAGTTGTATTTATAAGCAACTAGCAAAAATACCCGGCGTTGCCTGGGTCAGTAATAATATTGAGAAACAATTTATATACTCACCTTTGTTTCTTTTTTCCTGACCTGAAGGAACTCAAAACTTGCCGCTTTGACGATTCTTAAAATGTCGCCAAATTTTTGGGTAAACTGTTTTGGGACACCTAGAATAATTTTGCTTCCCTCCTTACTTTATGAAAATACATTAAGTATTATTATGTCACTAATTTTTGTCAGAGAAATAGTCATCAAATGCTGATATACTATTGCGGACTATAAAATGACGTTAAAAGTTTTTGTCCTAATGATTTCGAAATTAATAGGAAACATTTAGCAATTATTTGTGCAAAAATGCAAATTAATGGTAATTTTAGTCTTGTTTAAGGGTTTTATTAATTTAGTATGTGGATTACTTTACTTTTTGACATACTTTTAAAAAGGTTTTTAATGCATACATATGGAATCGGAAAACAAAAGAAAAGAAAAAACTCAACTTTTCAAATATGGGAGTATTATATCGATGATTAAGATTTTGCCGCAGTCGATAAATATCAGACAATAATCGTTTTATTTTGGTTACGTCGTGTAAAAAGTAAAGTATTATTACGTAGTCTTTGGCACAAAAACTGGTGTCAGTTGAAAAAATCGCCGAGAATCTCAGTTACTAAAATCTTGCACCAAATTTGGCAAAATTCCTGTTCAATCGGATACTAAGAAACTGCCCTATTATAAGTACCCCGAGAAAGTGACAAATCAACGCAAACAAATTTAAAAAATGCCGTTAAGTTGTATTTAAAGCTCCATCAAATTGGAAAATAATGAACCTAATCTATTTATTAGTTGCCAATCTCTTCTAGCGGTTACGTTATCGATACTCTAAAACACATATTTACAAAACTCGAGAAAATAATTAACGTAGTGAACAATCTTCTAATAAAGGAATACAATTTATTCTACAAAATAATATTTGCACGTCTCAAAGCAACTTAAAACTAAGACTACAAAATGTTTTAAGTAAAAATCATGATAAGCTCATTAGAGAGCGGGCGCGCGAGCGTTTCCAATGTCTATGTAAAAGCCTGGATATTAAATATGAAGCTGAAAAAAAATTACATTTTGATTTGACTTGAGAAAAGCCTTGAACATTTAATGCGAAAAGCGGAAATGATACACGCAATTCTAGCTATCGACAGGGAGTTGAGATGATACACTAAATACTGAATTAGTTTGTTGAAAGCCTTCGCGGATTTATGCGAAAAATGTACCTTAAATTGGAATGAAAAAAGCGCTACCAATCGAACTTTGTCGAATATCGTTATAAATTATAGCCTATGTGTTATTCTGATGTATAAGCTACATTATGGTAAAAGTTTCATGAAAATCCGTTCAGTAGTTTTTGCGTGAAAGAGGAACAAACATCCAAACTTTCGCATTTATAATAGTATTAAGATTTATTTCTTTTCAAACTTTAAGAGGAGCGGCATTTTGCATTTTTGTCCGGGGCGGCAAGACGGCTAGGGCCGCCCCTGGCCCTGGCCCTACCAAAATGGGGGGAGGGGCTTTCAAAACATAGTTATTATTATTTGGCTTAAATTTACTCACAAATAGTTCCACTTGTACTTAAAAAAATAGCAAACAAATAAATAAATAACGATAAAAATAATAATAATGCGTTAGGTAGCACCAGGCAGTGGTGTAGGCAGAGACTGCGCCTTTGAAATTTTCTATGGGTGTTTTAGGTGTATTTTTCTCTTTTCTGGGGAGCCTCACGCTCTCGGGGGGGGGGGGATCTTCGCAACGTTTGGTTGGTGCAACTATGTTCTTTAGGGGATGTCTATCCCCCTTACCCCCTCATTTCTAAAAGCAAAAAGGACTTGCTCCCCCCCCCCCCACTTTTCCATGTTCAAAATTAACGCTTTTTCGAAAAACAATAGAAATGATTCATTCACGTGACTAAAGATAGATTAATTGGCTAAGGAGCTGGTATATTGTATAAATAAGTGTTTTAGTTTTTCTCAAGTTATTATTATTATTCCGCAACAATAAGAATGGAACTTGAAACTGGAAGAGAGTCTACTGTGGCCATCCTCTCCGATTTTTGATCTTGTGTCCCAAAAATTTTAGCAATGTCATTTAATCAAATCCAATGATACAGACAGGCCCGTAATTTAAGGGGGCCAGTTGCCAGGCCCGTCATTTGGGCGATCAGGGCGGGTCAATGATTATCCCCCCCCCCCCTCCCCCCTGACTTTCTGGCTCTTAATCTAATTTTACATTTTACATGTGCATTTTTGTGGTTTTTTCTATTTAAAATGTAGTGAATTCATACCATTTGCCGCCCCCCCCCCCCCTGTGAAATTTTTCAAACGACGGGCTTGCTTATACTGTCAGCCCTGCTTAAGCGAATGCTGTCGGTTCCAAGAAATATTATTCGATTAAGCGGGGTATTGGATTAAGCCGGGTCCGGGATCTTTAACATTACGTCATTGGCATCGGTTCCGAGATATTTTATTCATACAAGCGGGGTATTCGTTTATCCGTTACCGGGGACGACAGTATTCCATTTTCCTGACTTTGGGAAATCAATGTATTTGCGTGAAAATGGGTATGTTTTTTTTTTTTTTTTTTTTTGCACAAGTTTTTATGGAATACGTACTCCATGCTCTCCACCCCCGAAAAAATTCGAAATAGTCCATTTTCAAAAAAAAAAAATCAGTTTTAAGGACG
>JAXGGA010016936.1:0-25522 GCA_038373865.1 Uloborus plumipes | reverse complement strand
TAATATTTTTAAAATCCATTTTACTGTGAATTTTTTGCATTAAATTTATTCTTCCTAATTTGACGCACAAGCCTATGAAATTGTTAGCTTTCAATTTTGGCACCTATTAATCAGAATTATTGACAACTGAAAAAATAACGATGTGAGGGAAAAAAAAAATATTGGATAGAATTTCAACAACCAATAAAAATAATGAAGAATTTCTTTTTTCATGTATTTTTGTGTGTGTGTGTGTATATATATATATATATATATATATACAAAAATATGTGTGTGTGTGTGTGTTAGGTAACTTTAAAATCTAATGTGCTTCAAGAAAATAATTCCATTACATTTCTCAGCACCAACTTACTTAGCTTTTTAGCCATTTTTGACAGTATGAACTGATTTTTGACGGTTGAACAAAATTTTTAATTTTGTCATATTAAGAACTTTTTTTTTTTCTTTTTTGTCAAAATGCTAAACCCTAGTTCTATACGTTAAACATTTGCACTTTGAAATTGTTTAAATAGCATTATTTTTTTAACCATGCATGTATTAAACTTGCATTCAATTTGTAGCTCAAAAACAGTGTACACACCTTTTTGATCTATTTTTGCATTTCTTGAGCTATGTTTAATATTTCAGCAATGCTGTGCAGCATTTTTCATTTGTATTGACAAATATTGATAGTCAATGGACCTTTGGATTCTGCAGGCATGCCTCTCATTCTTCTACCTGTTATGTTTTTCTCAGGTAAGTTTTCCATTCTGAGTTGTACTTGCTATTAAATACTTTGTTTGTTTTGTTTTGATGAAATACAACAGTATACCATTCAATGCACAGACAGAGAACCTTAAAGCCAGGACATAGGAACTCAGGGAGCTTTCCTTTCCCTGGACTATTTCAGATTTTGTCAGCTTCTCGTAGTTATCCTCAGAGAATACATGTTTATGGGACCTCAAAGAGCTCAATTTAAAAATTTAGTCTACTCTTTCTAGAAAACTCACACATTAAAAGAGTGGAGAGAAAGCACACTTGGTTCTGCTTCCACACTCTCTCTCATTGTTTATAAACATTTTAAATTGCAGAAAAGGGGGCCTTACAGATTTTTTTACTTTGGAGTTTTCTGTATGTAAGTAAAAGGTTTATTTGTACTAGTATAATACTCAAACATAAAACATTAAATGTAATGTTGTAAAATATATGAGCTTTTTTACGAGTCCGTTTTTCCAAAATTAATGCAGCCATGGAGCTGCATTTAGAAAAAAAAATGTACAAATTCAAAATTAATGCCGCATAAGTGAAAGAAGTGTACCCCCCCCCCCCCCTTCCATTTCATCTAATTTTGCAATGCAGGCAATCTGAGTTTACCACATTTTAAGTACTTCAGCCCATCAGCTTTCATCATGTCACTTTTGAACAAATGCCCAAAGTAGTTCCCTTCAACGTAATTTTGTTCCACCTCAAAAGAAATGTTTTATGTTATTAATCAAAATTCTAGCATTTTAGTTTTTAATTTCATGAAATGCAAAGAAGAAAACGTTTTAAAATGACACTGTGTATCTTTTCCCTTACAGTTACTTACCTTGGCATGAAGTGTTTTACAAAGCCTTGAATCATGTCGCTGAATTATCCAACAAAGAAAAGGTGATTTGTCAAAATTGTTTATAATTCTATCATTGAAGTTTTAATCATGTATATATTTGTTATGTGTTACGAGGGTTTGATAATATGTATCAGCTAATATACATGTCTGATATTTATTTTGAAAATATCATGATATCATTTCATTTTTTTTTTATGTAATATATTACTGTAATTTGTTTATAACATAATGTATTAACATTTATCAACACAGGGGTAGCAATTGTCCATATTTCCTATATTCCCATAGTTTTCTGTAAATATTTTCATAAAATGGCCATTGAGAAAATGTTTGGTCTCTCCATTCATATTCTTTTCAGGGCTTGACAAAAGAAAATTCTAGAATGCCGGATATTCAATACTCGTACAGTACTTTTTTAAAAATCCCTCAGGGATTATATTCTTCTTCAAAACTCCTCCAATGCTCTTTCATTTATAAAATTTTTTTCAAAGGCCCTTCATACTCCTGCATTTTGATGCTAACTCCTTCATTTTTGAGTTGACTACATAATTTTCCTCTATTGCAGTTCTTCAAAACATTTCCTTTTTCCTGCTTTTCTAAGTAGCAAATATTACATTGCCGAATCCTTCCCCCCCCCCCCCCCCATCTAACAACACAAAAAATGTAGTCCCATGTGGCAGCTTTAATATCCATATCATCAAAATCATCTTCATCATCTTCTGATTCAGATTTTAATTTTGCAACCACGTTTGTTTTGATCTTTTTTCTAAACTCTTGTCAAAAAATGCAACCTGTTCCGAGTTGAGATACCACACATGTTTAATTAATTTAGACAGTGCTGTGTTTGCAACTTTTTTATCAATGCTCTTGTATTGAGTCAAATATTTTACTAATTGTAGGTCTTGATTGGGGGTCAAAGCTGGATCGTGGGCCTTAAAAAATACTTTTATGTAAATATTAACTATAAATAAACAAATATCTTCATTACTTTTCCCTACATGGGTTATGGAAAACTGATCCTGGAAAAGATATATTTTTAAGGAGTATTTGGCCTTGGTGCCATCTATCTGGCGCTGTGAATAGCGCCAGGTACTCAAAAAGTTTTGATATTTGGAGGAATACTCCATAAATAAATTAAGCACAGTTGAATTAAGAGGACCCATCACATAAAATTTTTCCAGTTTTCGACTGAAAGAGAGAAAATTACACTCTTTTCCTTCCCCCACTGGGCGTAGATGTCTTGACAGGTTTGGGGGACAAGACGCGGACGACCCCCGTCTTCCTCTTTGCCGTATAAGATGCAGGCACTTTTTCCCCCTGATTTTGGGGAGAAAAAGTGTCTTATACGGCAAAAAATACGGTATATTACAAATGGATATTTAAAATAATTTTGTGTACATAATTATAAATTGCACGATGAGCAATAACTACATTACAATAGAGATTTACTGTAACTTTGTGTGGATAATTACAAAAAGCATGGTGAGCAATAACTATATTACAATGAGATATTTGCAGAAACTTTTTGTACATAATTATAAGATGCAGGGTAATCAATAACTATATTACAACTAGATATTTATAGTAACCCTGTGCACATAATTATAAAATGCATGGTGAGCAATAACTATATTACAATTAAATATTTACAGTAATTTTTTGTACTTCATTATAAAATGCGCGGCGAGCAATAACTATTTTACAATTAGATATATATTTACAGTATAACTTTAATTATATTACAATTAGATATTAAAAGTAACTTTGTGTACATAATTATAAAGTGCACGGTGACTAATAAGTATATTACAATATTCAGATATTTAGAGTAACTTTGTGCACATAATTATAAAATGCACGATGAGCAATACCTTGTTTATAATACTGTATTGCATACGGTGAGCAATAATTTCCATATTACAGTGAGCACAGTAAGATTTAAAACACACATTCACATTTACACTGAAGTATTGTACTAAAAATTTAAACTAAATTTTATGTATTTAACTCATTATTTCTTTTTGCGTACGTTTTTTTTTACTTTCCTGACTTAGTTTTCTTTTTTCAATTGCATCTAAAATTCTTGGTGGGTCCCTTATTGACATCGACCTCGGAAATCTTGGGTCAATGATTTCGGGTAGCTGGTATTAAAATAAAATTCTTTCAATTTTGTTTCCATTTTATTTTTCCAAAAATCTTCATCTCTTTTGATTTTCTCTATTTTGATACCTTTGGGTGTCCAAAGGGCAAAGAGACAGCTTTTCTTCTCTGTGATATGTAATTAACTTTGTACTTTGTAAAACAAAATTTATGGTTTTTATTAGTTCCCTCTATTTGTGTTTTACTTTGATTTGTTTTCTAAAATGGGAATTTGTTCTGCAGTACGACTTCTGTGGGGAAACATTTCAGAGCAAGAGGATGGGCACTTTACTTCTACAATGCAATCACTATCCTCTTCCACTATTCCATCTGGCGAGGCTTCTAAGAAATTAAGACGCTAATCTATAAATAAGCCACATTTTTTTATTTTGACATTTGCGAAGCTTTCAATGTCTCTAATAGCATCTTTTTCGTGAACTCGGCCGTACCGCATGCTTGGAGTATCTATATTTGAGTAAAGAATTTTCTTCACCATATTTCCGCACCTCGTCCATGGGAGTTTGTTGCAAATCATGCCAAAATGTGATGCAGTTAATAATTTTCTACGCTCTTCTCGCCAAATTGCACATTCTGACTGCCTAATCGTTTTTATTTCAATATCTTTGCGTTCTTTTTCTGAAATTTTGAGGTCATTTATAAATTTTTTTCTTTTAGCTTCGAACTGCTCTTCTGGCATGTCAGGTTTTTCTGCATTTGGACCGTAAGATTCATTTTTGAATAATATTTTGCGTCTTATTCTATTTCGTCTCCTTTCTTTTCTTCTTGTGACCATCTCTCGGTTTTTTCTTTTTTTGCAAAATTGGCCGGAACTGTTCTTGCACATTGTTTTAAAGATTTTGTAGTATTTTGTTTGTGTTGTGTGAAACAGCCAAAACATTGCATCTGGTTTGGTATGATCTTTTTAGGGCAAAATTTATACGTTTACCTCCTATGTGCTTTACAATAATGGAGTTGAAATGTTCGACAGCATTATTATTATCATTATATAAAATGCTTTTGGTGTGGAAAGCTATACCACTAATTAACTCCATTATTTTGTACAAAATCCCGCTGTCTTTTAAATCTGGAATATAATTACGGCCACCATTTCCTTTACAAAAATATTTATCACAATTCTTGTGCTCTCCAAAGACATGCATTGGTGCGTTCATTATGTCCTCGCTAAGTACTGTTTATTTAAAAAGCATAAACATCAACACAACTACAGAAGTCTTCGTCACCTATTCTGAAGCAAGAGCAAAAACACTTTGTGCACGTTACAAGAGAACTCAGGCAAGACAACCTCTCTTTGGATACTTGCTCTTCCGAGGAATTTCTCTGATGCGTCCTCTTAATTCTTTGTAGTCATCCCTAGGCTAAAGCAGTGAGAAACTGCCCCTAAGCAAAGGCTAAGGCTTGCATCCCTAGGCTATCGCTGTCTTAAATGTTCAAAAAGAAAGCTCGAAATTTCGTCTGGATTAAGTTTTGTTTCTAATATCTTTGTCTTTTATATCTGCTTTGGACTGCTTCTTATCTATCCGAGACTATTCAGCCTGAATTTTTTTTAATTTATCTGGTTATGTGTGTGAGGACCAGTGGATGAACCCATTTTACAAACAAAAACTGCTTTTGAAATAACTTCTAAGATGCGGTGGTGACATGCTAAATAAAGAAGATTTTTCTGAAATAACTGTTCTAACAAAACGCAAGTTCCCTTTAGGCACCCAGTACTTACATAAGTAGTTTCAAAACACATTGCCTGAATTTTTTCAGTTACTCCCCACTCTTCAACTGCTGAAAATGCAGCTTTTGCTAGCATTAGGCCCGTGCTGTTTTCAAGAATTATAACACCGATCAACTGTTCTTCATCACCTCAAGTTATTAAAATCGCTAACATCTCTACATTTTCTTTACTCAGTAAATAAAGAAGCAATTTTCCATCCCAGTATACAACAGCTCCCTCTAAATTTGAATTCCTAAATCTAGTTTTGATAAGACTGGATCTTTGCTGACGAAATTGCTGTCTACTAAGTCATGCATTGGTTTCATAATCCCTTGACAAATTTTCCGATGTATCCGAATTTCTAGTTCTCTTTGGTGGTTCAGTGGTTTGCCAGAAATGGATATTCGAATAAAAAGCACAATTATTTATTTACGTGCAGCACACAACACTCATACAAACACATAACACATAATTTAGACGTATATTGCATTTGTGTACAGATGCACGCTTCTCGATTCCCATTTCCAAAAATGGCTGATTCCAAAAAGTAAAAACTTACTTCCAGCGCCCTCTCCAGTTGGGAACTTACAAAATCTTTTTTTAACACCCCTGTAAGAGGAGTGCAGTTTATATGATAAGTATGCTGCGGAAGCACAATTAACAGCAGCTCTTTTACCTGCTTCTGAGGCTACTTTTTCTTGGAGGTAAAGTTCTTTTGCTCTTTGCAAATTTGCACAATGGGTAGCAGTGTAGAGATGTCGACACAAATCATACTTCAAGGGTCTGAAAGTCAGTGGCTCGTTACTCTCCTCAAAGTCATCACCACTTTCAAAATTGAATCTCAGCATTGTCTGATATATATTGCATGTCAGACCTTCATTGCACCTTTCAAATGTGTTGGCTCATGTGTCAATTGGTCAAACAGATTTTAATAAAGTCTTTCTTCACCTGTTGTAACATTTATGCTGAAATGTTTACTAGAAAGCAGCACCTCAATAGAACCTTAAGCATATTTTATTTACAAGCGGTGAGATACATACAAACACGATTCTATCAACTCAAGTTTTGAATGGCGCTGTTACCAAACGCTAAGTAACAAACTATTAAGGGGTTTCACATTTTCTGGCTTCTTTTCCAGTCCCACAACTGTAGAGTACCATTCGAATTGCTGATACCATGTTTTCCATGACCTTGATATGTCACAGGTAGCTAAAATCAATGGCGGGGGCGGACGAGCACTTATGTTGCCTGTGCTACTTTCGGAAGTTTACCTTGGCGGAGTTTCGTTTTGCGACGTCATTATTAATATTTAACGAAGCACATAAACTCAGTTCAATACTTAGGTTTCGGCACCATGTAACATTTATGCTGAAATGTTTACTAGAAAGCAGCACCTCAATAGAACCTTAAGCATATTTTATTTACAAGTGGTGAGACACATACAAACACGATTCTTTCAACTCAAGTTCTGAATGGCGCTGTTGCCAAACGCTAAGTAACAAACTATCAAGGGGTACAGTTATTATGACACCTGTGTATTCTGATTCAGAGGAATGGAATTTCCTTTTACTTGGTTTCTCCAGAGCTCTATTCTGGCCATTTTTTAACTCTTGAATTTGGTTTGTCTATCTATATTGAAAAGAACAATGTTAAATACACATCAGACCAGGGTTTCTGCTGCGGTCGCATTTTTTGCAAAATGCGAAAATGCTACCATGAAATCCCGAAAGTAACCACCTTCCCCCTTTTACGAAACCAAACAGATACATTTCATGGGGGTTATAATCAAGATTTTTCAGAGTCTACTTAAAGTAAATTCATCGATATTTAATCCTAAGCTTTTCGTAGTTTCTGCTACGACATAAACAGCTTTTCAGTCTGACGCTTTTGTTCGTTCCGAAGCTGCTGCAAGTTGAGGGGTAACTATATTTTTTTTGACTGGTTTCCTTTTCTGTCTTTTGCTGGTTTTTCTGTAATATTCATTTCTGTACCTTCCTCCACTGAGCTTGAATTGCTGTTAAGCTCAGTGTTAGTAGATGATTCAAATTCAACTAGAGAATTTTTTAATTCTTCAATTTTCTGTTGTTGTATTTGGGCATTTTCTTTTTTTTTCCCCGTTCAAGTGCTTTTTTCTCTTTTTCATCAAGTTTTTTATCAACTCCTATCATTGATCCACACCTACCTTTCTTCCTTTGTGCAATTAAAAAATCTTTGTCTTCTTGCAAGACTGCTTTATTTTTTAAAACATCAGCATGAGCAACATCAAAAAGATCTTCTAGCTTAGGGAGAAATGCCGATTCCTTAGCTTGTTGTGTGGATTAATTTCGAGCTTTATTTTTCTTCGAAAGCTACCACTCTTTCTGTGATGGTCAAAGTTGAAGCTTGTCTTACGGTTTTCTTCAATTCAAGATGATGGTGTAAAAATATCCAAGAGCCATACGCAAGGATGGCAATTTTCCTCCTTTTAATTCTGGAACTGATCCACCAAGAAGATACAAGTCAGTTTAAGATCTTGTGGCTTTTGTAGCCATTTTGATTTCAATAGTGAAGCAAAAGTAAAATACTGAAAATATACTAAGTGCTGAATTGAGAAAATGTGTTTAACCCACTGACGGTTCTAGACATCTTATCACGTACATTTAACATGTAATTCTGGAACTGCCTGACCGCCGGGGGGTTAATGCAGCTCAAGATGTCATATCTTTTAACAAAATGACTAAATAAAACCACTAGCCCGTCTTTTCCAAACTCACTCCCTACCGGAGTGGATCGTTCCATTTCTCTTGCGGGTGGGGAAAGAATGAGTATCATTTTCTAATTTTGAAATAGTGGCACTATCTACTTATTTCAGATTAAAATAAAATATGAAGTGTTTTATAAACGTTTAAAACATTTTTTAATCAATATCGTAAAGTTACTTTTTGAGTTACATTTGTTTTGTTCAAACGGTGCTTTAAGCATAATTCTTATTATAAAATTCTAAAATCTCAACTTTTTAAAAAGAACTAAAAAGAATAAATAAATAAATAGAGTATTATGATTTAACTAATCTGAACTTTGTTCTTTCACTTTATTTAAAGCAAATCTTAAATGTTTCTTTAAATAATGTCATAAAAACAGTTAACAGCACCAAAAAAAATTGTTGTGACTATAATTAATTTATGAATGCATATTTCGATTCATCTTTGTATTAGATACATTTTACTACAATATATATAATTAAAAATATTGCTGATAGAATTTGTCCAAACTCAATATTAAGAATTCAATTTCTTATAAATACGCGCACAAAAAATTATCTCATTATAGTTCACCTGTTGTTTTATACCCAATTAAATGTTAAATTCTCATTGCATCTCACATCACCACCTTAATATAAGTGTTCATTTCATTTATACTTACGTTTTTGAGTAAATTTATGAGAATAATTGGTTTGATTCTGTCAATAATTATTTAGGTAGTGAAAACTCATTTTGCAGTTAGGAATTATGTAAAAAAAACGTTCTTTATGACATAAACAATTGTACTATGAAATGAATATAGTAGAAAATAATGCTATATTTAATTGAAGTGTTTGTGCGTAGTGAACTCTTGAAACCAGAAACTGTCTAATTATTGATAGAAAAGTTGAGTTAACTTGAAAGCTGCTAAGAAAAAATATATTACATTAATTTATATTTAGAGTAAATAATTATGTAAACAAATTAGTTTTGAGATAGTACAGGTTTAAGAGGTTGACCAGGTCAATGCAATGTATTTTGAATTGGGTTTCAAATGGTGTAGGATTTTCACTAACATTTTTCATGTGAATTGTGGAATCCTTCATGGAGACCCCTGTACACAGGCAACTGTAAAAATGTTGAAACAATTTAAAATTGTTGTATGATACTGAAAAATTTGCGAAGGCGAGTATTTGGCAAATATTCGGCCAATTTTTATCAGTTACTTGGGTAATGCCAAATAGTAAAAATTTAAGAGTGTTCAAGATGATGAAATATCTAGAGAATTTGAAATATTTGAATCCATAAAATACAACTCCGCGGCTTGGTTCTAATAGGGCCAATGTCAATTTTTTCACATTCTGTGTTATTTACATCAAAAGTTTCCAATTTAGTAAAACTCTAATTCTACAAAGGCCAATGTCTATATAATATATATATTATATATTATATAAATTATTATTAGGTGTTTATATATGAAGTCCGCCCTCGGGCGTGCACGAAGTCAGTGTAAATAACAACAATTAGGAAAAGATTTGAAAAAACATTATACGTGCGAAAATGTTATAAATTAAAAAATGCAATACGACAATATTTTAGAAACAACTAAAATCTCTAAACGTAACTGGGCAAGTTACTGCTTTGTCTACAGAGAGCGGGAGCAGTTGGTAAAAATAATAATTTGCAGGTTTCTGAAGAGGTCAGCTGCACACGAGTTAGCATAATGAAAAAGAATGTTAAGTTTTGCAGAAGTCCAAAAGGACGAAAAATGACAACACTACTGCCAACTCATGATTACCCCCCCCCCCCCCCCGCTCTGACCTGCAAATAAAAGAAAGACAAATCACTTACCCAGTAGTAGAAAAAGAAGCAACACCATCAGTCAAATTCCTTTACTCGATCCGTTTCCATACCAAGTCGATGTGGTTCGCCAGAGCTCACATCCATGCAGCACCTCTCGTAAATCGGGTTTAAGTACTACACATCATCAGAGTTAAAAGGAAACCGTTGCCAAAAAGCCAAAAAGTAGTTGTTTGGGTGAAAAAATTATCGATTCTGCTGAAAAGAATTATTAAACAATTTAAGGTAGTAAAAAATAAACTCTGCAAGTTAATTGTTTTGGTAATATAAACCAGCAATGAGTTTGTAGACTTCATTCGAATAAGGAGTAGGATAGAAGGGTAGCCCCCCTCTTTTACCTGGTCTCAGTTGGAATTTAAAATGGAAAACTTACGTTGAACGCCTTACAGGCAAACAACCAATAGGCATGAACGCATTAGGTTACTCATGGAAAAGGCATTAAAGTTAGGTGGGTGCTTAAAAAGCGAAAAAGGCGATGGTATTGCCATGCGAAAAAGTGACGATGGTAAATTGTATAAAAATACGTATCAATTAAAAAATCACTCCAGAGAGCGAAAGGACGAAAGGCGTGCCGTGATTGGTCACGGGGGAAGGACAGGGAAATCCGCTCCCGATCTCCGCGCCGTGGTCCGGCGATGGAAGTCAATAGTTGAATATGAAAGTATCATAGCGTTACTGGGGTTGTAACGTTGGAGAGAAATGCTGGAAAAATCGAGTTGATTCCGAATTTCAGGGTTACTATGGGTTTTAAGTTTGGTAAAAAACTGAGTAACAGTAGAGATGATGTGGGAAGAGACAGGTTCAATTCCGAGATCTTTATGGATGGTACTGTTTCGGATGTACTGAGGCATATCGACTATTGTACGAAGGACCTTGTTTTGGAAAAGTTGAATTTTTTGAATGGTGGTTTTGGAAGCAAAACCCCAGATTTCGATGGCATACATTAATTTAGGTTTAATTAAGGCAGTGTAAATGAGGCGTTTATTAATAAGGGAAAGGGTGGTACTTTTTAGAAGAGGGTAATTTGAAATAATTTTGGTCTGGCAATCTTTAATGGTTTTAGCAACATGAGTATTAAATTTTAGAGAGCAGTCAAGAGTGACGCCTAAATACTTAACGTCATCTGAGTAATTAATAGAGTCACCGAATAATTGAATGGGAGGTGGGATATTGACGGTGCATTTGCCTTTCGAGAAGTAGATCATTTTAGTTTTTTCGGTATTAACATCAAATCTCCATTTGATGAACCATTGTTGGAGGAGAAGGGCGTGTTCTTGCACGTTAATTTGAGCATTATTGCTTATAAAACTTTTAGAGATAATTGCTGTATCATCAGCGAACATAGAAATAAGGGTGTACGGATGTGTGGGGATGTCGTAAGTGTAAATGTTGTACAGGGTGGGCGAAATGGAACTTCCTTGTGGAGTTCCGGCTGCAACATGTTTTTTGGAAGAGAGGGTTTTACCGACTCTGACCTGAAAGGTCCGGTTAGAAAGGTAGGATTTAATGAGTTTAATAATTGAAGGGTGAAATTTAAGTTGAATGAGTTTAAAATAGAGACCGTCGTGCCAGACTTTGTCGAAGGCTTTACTGATGTACAGAAAAAGGCCTATCGATCGCTCTCCTTCACGAAAGCCGTCTGAAATGTAATTAAGAACTCTTAGTAGTTGTTGATTAGTAGAATGCTTATTACGGAAGCCGAATTGAAAATTTGGAATAATATTATTGTTGTCAAGGTGAGTGATAAGCATTCGATTCAGGATTTTTTCAAAAATTTTTGAAAGAGAACAGAGTAAGCTGATTGGCCGGTAATTTTGAGGAAAGTTGGAGGCGGAGCCTGCCTTGTGAATGGGAGCGATGATCGCATTTTTCCAGACATCAGGGAAAAAGCTAAAAATGAGACAAAGATTAAAAATTTGGGTTATGAAAATGATCAAATTATCGGGGAAATTTTTGATAATTAAGTTTGAGATGCCATCGTCCCCTGGGGATTTTTTGTTCATTAATTTTTTGATTTCGTCTTTAACCTCCTGGGTAGAAATTCTAGTGCTATGGAGAGGGTTTGCATTTTCAAGATAGTTGGAAACTTTATCTTCAACCTGCTCGATAAATGCATCATCGTAGTTATGGATACTGTGTGTAAACTAGGTTTCAAGAGAACAAGCGATAGCCTCAGCTTTGTCAAACTCAGTATACTTCATTCCGTCAGTCCCTTGGAGGGGGGGAATAGGGGTTTTTTTCTTATTAAAAAACTTGGTTACTTTATAAATAGAGTTATCGTCTTGAGAGACAGAGGAAAGATACCCATTCCATTTATAGACGTTGTGGTCCGCAATTAATTTCTTAACTTTGTTATTTAGGTAATTTAAAGTGGATTTATAAGGTGGATACATCGTAGTGTTCCAAAGAGAGCGATAATAGCTTTTTAGTTTAATGGTTTGAATAATATAGTCGGGAAGGAGGCGCGGTTTACAGCGAATAACCTTGGAATAGGTAGCTTTCTCTTTAGCTTCATTGATGATGTTATTAATGTAGGTGATGGCCTTATTGATATCGTTCGTATTATGGATATGGGGTGGATTAGCAGCCAGTTGTTCAAGGGTAATTTTGAAAAAATTCCAATTAATGGAGTGGATAACCTTAGGATGATTGGTGAGATTATGCGTGACATTGAATTCGAGCATAATAGGGTTATGATCAGATCTTAGTTCGTGTAAGGAGGAGATGACATAATCCCAATTTATGCCCGATCCTATACCAAAATCAATAGTGGAGCTAATCCGATTTTGGTGAAATTTAGTTGGCCCTTTTGGAATAAAGTGTGTATAATTAAAATTCTTCCCCAACAAGTCTTTAATGTCATTACCGAATTTGTTTGGATGCCCCGAGCTCCATGATCTATGTCTAGCATTAAAATCACCAATCATGAGGGTCTTATTGGTGGAATCAAGCATATTTTTAATTTCGTTGATATCTAATTTGGTGTTTGGGGCTATGTAGATAGAAGATATCAGAATTTCAGTATCCTCTAGTTTAATTTTGGCCGAGGAATATTCGAAAGTTTTGTAGTCAAACTTGGGGGCTGAAAAAGGGACACCCTTATGAATGAGGATGGCAGTACCTCCCCCATTGTTAGTGAGGCGGTCATTCCTGATAATTTTATAATTTGGGACAAAAAAGTTATCTGGGTTTTTAAGTTTAGTCTCTTGAAGGCAAACTATGTCTGGTTTATGGTCGTTTAAGAAATAGTTGAATTCAGTGATTTTAGACTTTTTTCTGTCCAGGATCCCATTGCAGTTGCAGGAACAGATTTTAAAGTTAGAGTAATTATCCATAGTAGGGTTGATTTCTCATGGATGCAAGTTGTCCCACCAGAGTTTGAAGGGTGAGAGCTAACGCGTCGAGAGTGGGATTAGGAAGAAAATTTTGACTGGCATGGGGAGGTGCTGCCATCTGTACATTATTTTGGGTACCTAGTTTTTTCTTCATATTTATGGTTCTCCTTAGATCTCCCCATGGGGAAGGAGAAGGGAAATTAACTTGAGGTGCAGGGGGTCCTCTATAGTTTTTCTTATTATTATTAAATTTAGCGATATCAATATCGATGGATTTAGATGGCCGTTTGGGGCATTTAGAATAGTTGGCCGTGTGGTTTCCACCACATAAGGCACAGGTGGAGGGGAGAGATCTATCTTTTTGACACTGCGCTGACTTGTGAGGGCCAGCGCATTTGACACAGACAGGGGGTCTGGAACAAGTAAACGAACTGTGGTTGAACTGTTGGCAGTTCCAACATTGGGATACTTTGTTTTGCTTTTTCAGCGGTTCCATCGTAACTCGTAAGTTTCCTATGAACTCTACGTGCCAGATACGTTTGTTGCTCTCAGTTTTAAGGAGATGAATAAGAAATAGAGGTAGGGGCTCTCTATTGGTCCCTCTGTGGTGTTGGGGGGAAAACCCCAATTTTTCCAGCTCTCTCAGGATCCAGGATTCGTTAGAGTTTATGGGTAGCCCCCTAATGACCACCTTAATTAATTTTTCGTCAGGCATGAGTAGGGTATGATTTCCTATGCCCTTTTCTTCCCCAGTGGCAGAAACACCGCGACACGGCGACATCGTCGCCGCCAGTGAAACCCTCTTGCAGACAGTTTTTGTCTGCACTGATAAAAACAACTTAGAAAAGTTGTCCGCAACTTTCGGTTAATTTTTTTCACCTCTTGAGCATGCTTTGACTTAGGGGCTTCTTTTTCCTCCCCATTTAGCCGCTAAGAGAAAAAAAAAAAGTGTTACAGGATTTAAAAAAAAAAAAAAAAAAAAAATATCTTCGCTGTGGCCAAACATGGCGCCCGAAATCTTTCTTCGCTTTTCTGCTCGTTAGAGCAGCTGTTTTATTTCACTGGGGTTATTTTTTACTTGAGATATGGCTGCATTTTATTTTTCATTCATTTACTTGATATCTATCCTCCCCCCTTTGATTTTTGTCCTTTTTTCTATGAAAAAAAAATTGCAAGTTTTCTTTGTACCGTGGGCAAACATGGCGCCCGAAACTTGACTTTGCTTTTTCAAACTTCAGAGCAGGCATATATTTTACTAATGTAATGTTTTTGTTCAAGATAAAGCTTAATAAATAAGATAAATTTTTTTCTTCATTCATTTGCATCGCATCTACTCCTCCCCCCCCCCTCCGATTATAATCAATCGGTGCTTTATTGCTTTTTCACAAAAGTTTGTTTTTGTTGGATTCATGCTTAGAAAATTGGCTTCTCTAAATTTGGTGTAAAGTGAATTTTTGCCAAATTTATAGGTCACCCCCCCCTCTACTACTGATCTTTATGCACATAGCAATTTTAGTCTTCTTTTTTTTCTGACTTTTAAAACACAGAAAGTCAAAAAAAAAAAAAAAAAAACGCGAATTTTTAAAAAATATTTTTGTTTATGCTGTATCATTAAAAAATGGGTCATTAAAAAAATCAATAGTTTGATCACTTGTAGTGCCCTTCCTTTTAAGTCCTAATTTAAAGTCTAACCTTTTTTTCTTTAAAATATTTATCAAATTCAAGTTTGTGACCTGATAATACCTGCAGAAACAGCTCAATACATTCTTGTCTTAATTTCTAAATTATTCTGAACATTTTAATTAAAAAAAATCTTTTTGATTTCTTTAAAATAACCACAGTTAAACCATGTCATTAATGCAACAGCTCTTACGAAAAAAAAATGAAATAAAAAATTAAAACCTCAAAAAGTGCTAAAGATATCCAAATAGAATTTTAGAAGATTAATGAAATAACCAATGAAACATAAAAAAAATCATAAATAGAAAAAAATCATTATAAACTGAAAGAATGAGTTTCATAACCTGGATAAGTGATAAGGATGCAAACCTATGGTGCCCCCCCCCCTCCACCCATTATTAAAAATTAAAGTTTAAACTTTTTTATAATTTTGTACCAATCTTGTTTTTTCCTGTGAAAAAAGTAAGAAAAGTTTTTAGAAGCCTTTCTTTTTGAAATCTTTTATCAGAATTTCATCTTTTCCTTTTTCTTTTTTGAGTGACATGCTCAGCAGGTCACAACTTACAGACCGCATGTTACGCACTCCTAACATCAAAAGAGAAAAACAAAATGAAAAAGAATACACGATGCTTACAACATTTTAGATGAAGTGCTACAACTTATAGTTATTATTAAATTATGCTTGTTTACTAGTATATTATAAAAATGCACTCAAAATTTGCAGACAAATAATGAAATTGTCAAAGTTTGTCGCAGACAGCTACAAAACTTTCTGCCACTGGGTTTTCTTCTAGGTAGTCTTTAACTATTCTGTGGGCGTTGCTCGATGGTACTTTACACATCAATTTCCCGTTTGGGAGTAGTTTGCTATGAATGGTTTCCCCAGTAAGCTCTGTTAAGAGTTTAAGTAGGGCGTCGGAGTTTTCTACATCGTCGATCCATATGGGAGGGATTCCCTTGGCCTTCTTTTTTTGCAATGTCCATCCCCCTTCGTCCCCTTCATCCTCAGTTTGAGGGGGCGATTTGGGATGACAGCTCAGGGTGATTGGCAGGTATAATCATCATTTATATTACTGTCATCTTGTGACATTGATTCATCTACGGAGGAATCTGCATAAGTACTCGTACGGGTATTTGCATATGATTCACATATGTTTTTTGCGATATTTTCAATCTGAGATTGGGGGAGGGATTCCCTTAATTTGTCGTTACTAGGATTGCTTATGGTGTCGTTAGAGACTGCCATTGTTTCATTTTCTATATTAACATTAGTATTATTAACATTGGAAATACACTTAGAGACTGGAGTATTAGTATTTACAGATGTAACATTTTTATTATTTACATTATTTACATTTTTCGGGACCTTGGTTCCCTTTTTGTTGTTATTTCCGGTTTTAGAGTTACCAGTATTTTCATTATTCTCATTCACTTGGTCATTTTGCAAATTACTGGATATGACTTGTTCCAACTTTTCGTACTCCTTACGGTCGGAGGGCTTATTAGAAGCTTTGGGTTTTTCTTGAGTAGTTTTTTTGGCTTGTTTCCCAGTTTTACTCTTTATGGCAAAACTCCTAATTGATGACTGTAAGTCATCGGATGAAGAAACAGAGTGGGTTTTGATTCTTTTATACTTATTTTTCCCATCGTCACTTTTTGATGTGGATGGCAATACCTGTTTATTCCCTTTGCCTTTTTTTGGCATTATTCTTGGTCTTAAGAACCCTGATTTCCGATTCTAGGGCCTTTAGTTGTTTGAGGGTATTCTCAACTTTTACGCTGAGTTTTTCTATGGTGGCGTTAGAGTAAAGGGCATAGAACTTGAATTTTAAGTCCAAGAGGTTCATAAGAGTTACTTTATCGTTATCGCTGAGGTTTAGACCTCTAGCTTCTATGATAAAACTATCTATACATTGATAAGTTTTCCAACTAACTTCCGCATTTGGATTATCATTAAGGACTTGATAAAAATCCTCGACCGAGAGATCATTGGCGGAAAGGAGACCAGGTAAAGAGTCATGAATAGGTAGGCTTACCTCTTCCTTTTGAGAAGACGGTGAAGTCATCATCAATCAATAAGGAAAAGACAAAATAATACACTGCGCCTTGAAAAAGGCGCGTAAGCGCAAAAAGATCAGTTGCTCGGGAGCAGTAAGTACGCACGTCCTCACTCAGTGGAGTCTAGGACAGGAATGAGTGAGTTTGTAGACCTGTTTGTTGAAATGTTTCTTATCATTACAGATCTTGAAAAATCTGCAGAGTTGGCCCATGATGATATTTATAAAAAAAATTTTATGCAAATTACTAAACCAATGAGGCATGCTTTTTGCATGAAAGTTGAAGTGTTCTTTTTTATCATACAGATCTGTGGAAAGTTGAGAATCTTTAATTTTAAAGGAAATATCCAAAAAGTTAGCAGAATCAATTTCCTCATTGGCCTTCTTTAATTGTAGTGTTTGTGGGTAAATTAGTTTAAATTCCTCTTCCATATTTTTATGAAAAACAGGGATATTGTCGATATACCTAAAAATGCTGATTCTGTTTTTATATTTTACAGTATAGTTGAATTCATATTAAAAGAGGTATAAGTTAGCAGCTGTGCTGGAGTAATTTGTACCCATGCCAATTCCATGTATTTGTTTAAAAGTGAAATTATTAAAAGTGACCAAGTTATTGAAAATGCAAAAGTGGCAAAGACTGTCGAAAAAACTTCTATCGATACCAAGTTCAACTCTGATACAAAAAGAATTGTAGATTTTCATGAGAGTAACATATAAGTCTTCTAGTGGAATATTACAAAACAGATTCTCAAAATCAAGAGTATACAAAGATGTAGGTGATGAATTTATTTTACTATTGATTTCATAGCTATTATCAATGCACCAGAAGTAGCTCGAGAGCTTATATTTGTTTTTCAAAAAGGTGTAAATTTGCTTCAACATAGATTGAAGTTTGATGTTAATACTTTTTCCGAAACTGTTTGAGGTTGAACAAATAAATCTAAATTTGATCAGGGATTTGTGAAACTTGGGAGTCATAAAAATAAATGGTGTAGACTGAAAATTTGAAATGGGGAAAATTAAATGAGAACTTTGATTTGCAAAGTTTTTTAAAAGCAATAAACTGCTTTAAGACAATTTCAGTGCTCAGATTAGACTTGTTACAGTAAAAAGATGAATTAAGTTCTTGTAAGCTTGTACTTATATAAAACTGTTATCATATGATACCATAGTTATTTGCTGCTTTATCAATGGGAACAAAAATAAAAAGATCTTTTAATTTCTGAATATATTCAACATCATGTTTGTCAAGTTTTTGATACTGGTATTCTTTACTGTTGATTTTTGCAGTTAGGAAGGTTTTAAATTCTATGATAACTTTGTCCTTCCATTCTTGGAAGGCTTCAAACGGTGTTGAATTTGCATAAGCAGTGTTTTTTATGAAATTATCCAAGTTCTGTATGAAAATTTGAACTACTTTACTAAAATTACATTTGGTATTTAACCTGAACTTCGTACCGAAATTCATGAGATTTCTAACATTTGCATTTTTTATAATATTTAAATTTCCAGTGATTACGTGTTTGTGATCAGGATCAGAAAAACTAAAAAAATCATCATCCATACATTTAACAAGGAATATTGCTTGGTGTGTTTGAAAAAGCTATTTCACGGTAGTTAAAAATCCTTTTACAGAAAGGTTTTGGATACACTGCTCGACATTAAAAATGCAACACCAAGAAGGAGTGGTCAGAAATTGATGAAATTTGGTAAGAAGACAGAGACAGCATGGAACAATAAGTGATATTTATTTCAAAATAAAAAAGCAAAATTTAGAGCGAGGACGGCGTCGGCTCAGTAAGAAGTAGGACCACCGCGGACAGCGATGCACGAAGAAACACGTCTAGGCATGGAGTCAATAAGCCTGCGGATGGTGTCCTGAGGGATGGCACTCCATTCCCTTTCAACCATTTGCCACAGTTCTTCCTCTGAACGAGGCAGTGGCAGGTTCTGCAAACAGCGTCCAATCACGTCCCACACATGTTTGATTGGTGACAAGTCAGGAGAGTATGGTGGCCAAGAAAGCATCTGTACACCTCGTAGAGCATGTTGGCTGATTCGAGCACTGTGAGGCCAGGCGTTATCCTGTTGAAAAATTGCATTTGGCAGACCCTTAAGGTAGGGGATTGCCACCGGCCGCAGTACATTATCTACATATCGTTGGGCCGTCATAGTGCCCCGAATACGAACTAGAGGTGATACGGAATTGTATGCAATAGCGTCCCAAACCATTATGCCACGTTGTCGCGCTGTGGGGCGTTCGACAGTTACTGCCGGATTCGATCTTTCTCCACGTCGACGCCACACACGTATGCAATGACTATCGCTGGACAAACAGAAGCGGGATTCATCTGAGAACACTACGGGTTGCCATTCTACCATCCACGTCGCTCTGGTCCAACACCATTCCAAACGTTGGAGTCTGTGTTGTGAGGTCTATGGCAGTCTTCTTAGCGGGCGCTGTGATTGCAGGCCACGTGCAACCAGTCAACGGGAAATGGTTCTGGTCGACACAGGAACATCCAGGGTACCTTGCACGTGCTGCAGAATCGACGTACAAGTGACTTGCGGGTCCGCCACAGCTTGGTCGGTGAGTCCGTCGATCCAATCGGTCTGACGTCACTCTAGCTGCACCTGCACCCCTCAATGTGGCTACATTTCCTCTTTCCAATCATCTCCGACACAGCCGATGCACAGTGCTTGCATCCATGTGGGTATCAGCTGCAATTTGACGTATAGACCAACCTCCCCTTCTCAGTCCCATCACCATACCCCTTGTAAAGTCGTCTATATGCTGGAAGTGTCTTCGTTGAGGACGGCGTGGCATTTCCTCCTATCACACATATCCTTCGAGACAAAAACCAAATTTCTCCTAAAATTAGTCTGGCAGAAAAACCAACTTGAACATAGCCCACTTTTCAACTTCATTCTCTTATATCTTACTTCACGTGCGTCGGAGAGCTACACATTTTATATCATTTGCATAACTCAGTGACGTGCGTCTACGGTAAAATTTGCATGAATTTCTGACCACTCCTTCTTGGTGTTGCATTTACAATGTCGAGCAGTGTACATGCAAGTGTATGAATGCACACATTGCAATCAACCCATGAAGTCGTGCAATAACACTGATCATCATGAACTTCAACATCATATGTAATTATTCTTTGATCTTCAATTTTAGTTATAATATGTAAGTTACTGTTCATTTTCATCGCAGCATACACAGTTTTGTCGTTTTTTTCACTTTCGGTATGCCTTTTCCTAATGAGTTTGATACTGTTGGTCAGCTTCCCTCATTCCATAGAAATGAAACGATTAGGGATTTTTCTTGTGACTGCCTTTAAGATTATATTTAATGATTTGTCGAGTCGTTTCATCACCACACCTCTAACTTCTTCAACTTGATTTGTCGGTGCCACCGCTCAAGTTTCATGTTAGTGTTTACTTTCAGCCCTTTACGGTGACAGTACGCCCACTTTTCTTCTCGCCACTGATAATATTCCTTAAAATATGTACGGAATTTTAGTTATAATATATAAGTTACTGTTCATTTTCATTGCAGCATACACAGTTTTGTCGTTTTTTTCACTTTCGGTATGCCTTTTTCTAATGAGTTTGATACTGTTGGTCAGCTTCCCTCGTTCCATAGAAATGAAATGATTAGGGATTTTTCTTGTGACTGCCTTTAAGATTATATTTAATGATTTGTCGAGTCGTTTCATCACCACACCTCTAACTTCTTCAACTTGATTTGTCGGTGCCACCGCTCAAGTTTCATGTTAGTGTTTACTTTCAGCCCTTTACGGTGACAGTACGCCCACTTTTCTTCTCGCCACTGATAATATTCCTTAAAATATGTACGGAATTTTAGTTATAATATATAAGTTACTGTTCATTTTCATTGCAGCATACACAGTTTTGTCGTTTTTTTCACTTTCGGTATGCCTTTTTCTAATGAGTTTGATACTGTTGGTCAGCTTCCCTCGTTCCATAGAAATGAAACGATTAGGGATTTTTCTTGTGACTGCCTTTAAGATTATATTTAATGATTTGTCGAGTCGTTTCATCACCACACCTCTAACTTCTTCAACTTGATTTGTCGGTGCCACCGCTCAAGTTTCATGTTAGTGTTTACTTTCAGCCCTTTACGGTGACAGTACGCCTTTTTTTCTTCTCGCCACTGATAATATTCCTTAAAATATGTACGGAAAGCGTCCTCACTTTTATACTTTTCCAAACAATTTTCAACACATTTCTTAAATGTAGTTGCATCTAGTTCATGCAGTAGTTCCTTCAGATCATTTTTCTTGCTTTCTCTAATATTCTCGTCCTTTACCATAGAGTTCAAGTTCTTATTCATATTTTTCATGACATGCCATGAACACTATAAATGCTTTGGCTCTTTATTAAAGACTTTATGTCATGCATTTAAAAAGTCGTAGTATCATCCTTCATCAGCACTGCTGCTTCAAAGTCAGGAATTTTCTCCTTGATTGCATCAAAGAACGGTTCCAAACTTTATGCTGCTGTTCTTTTTGAGAATAAAAATGGCCACAGGGTTTTGGGGGAATGGCCTTCATGGTTTTTATCATGCGTCAAATAAAATCCATATTGGTTGGTACCATGCGTCAAATAAAATCCATATTGGTTGCTACCATGCATCAAGTCCAACATAATGCGGTCTCTGCCATACAGATTTCATAAATTGATCTGTGCTTCACTTGAAATTCCTAATAAAAACTCTTCCTCTTCAATTAACGGGTAATGTTCCAACTTTTCACCAACTGGCTTGTACACCAACACAGTATTGTATTCTTCTTGCATCATTTTTCTTATAGTTATATCAACTGTCATTGCATCATCCTTGTGAACTAAACTGCTAACATTAAAATCTCACGCAACATTGTGGTCAATGATAATCTCTTGGTTGGGGAGAACTGTGCTTGGGTTTTATCTATCACAACGTTTATTGGCACTCCGGAGCTCAGCAAACTGGCTATTTCCTTGCTCTTTTCATTTTGCAAAGGAAGTTTTCCCACTTCACACTTATGTCCAACATGGGTAGACTGGTATTCTACAGTAATTTGCATTGCCTCTTGAAAAGTCTCTTTAGTCACCTTAATTGTTGCAGGACAAGTGATGCCAGTCTTGATTGTTCCAGAATATTTAGAATGTCTCTTTTTGTCACCAGCTGGATTTTGAGAAGCTTTTGGAAGACCACTTCTGTGACATCTAAAATATTGAATTTCTGAGTTTTCGTTCACTTTAGTGGTATTTAGGGTGAATGAAGACACAGTTTGTTTCTCAATTTCTGCTTTCCACTTGTCAAAATCTGACTGACAGAAAAATACCTTCTGGTGAAAATTCAATTCGACGTCAGGGTGTTCATCTATTATGTGTTTATGCAGATCAACTATTGTTGGTGTTTTTAGATTGCAAATACCACATATTTGGGTGCAAGTTACATTATCCAGGGAGTGGATTTTGTTTTCATGTCTGCGGAGATTGTCTTTTCGAGAAAACGTCACACTGCAAAGAGAACATGAAAATGTCTTCACGCCATGAGTAAGATCCACACGTTCCGAATCAGCATCCATGTTTTGAATCCATTCCGTAGCCATGAAATTATCTGTCGAGGTCCGTTCCGAGTCGTCAACATTATTTCCAGAAATAAATACTTGATCCGTGTCCATGAAATCATTAGTCGAGGTCCGTTCGGAGTCGTCAAAATTATTTCCAGAAATTAATACTTTATCCATGTCCATGAAATCATTAGTCGAGGTCCGTTCCAAGTCGTCATCAAAATTAGTTGAAGTTGGCCATAAAAAAGGGCCGTTTTGTTTTAAAAGTATGAGACATAGCAAACTAAACGATGAGAAGAATGGCTACTAAAAATCAAAATAGTGACTGATGCGCTGCCTGCGAACGCTCTTCAGCTAAGTTCCAGAGCATGTGCAGTGCATTCCTTGTTTGGGAGTGAAGAGATGAAAAACCCACCCTTCCCTACCTTCAAGGGAAATAGAATGATCCATTCCAGTAAGGAGGGAGTTTGGAAAGGAAGGGCTAGTGTCTCGGCTTTTAAATATTTTTAGGCTGTGTAGTGGTGCCATCTAGTAAGCTATATGTAAAGCTAAAATAAATCTAAGGTATATTTATGAAGTAATGGAAAAGTAAGCATACCTTGCTTTATAAAAAAAAAAATCACGCAATGTTAAAAACTTCACTGCTGTTGAGCTACCTCTAAATCATCTTCAAATGTGCTAAATATTTGGCCTGATTTTGTTTTCATACAAAGGAACAAAATGAGGGGTAAGAAGTTAATATTTTTAATAGTTGAAAATTTCGCCCCACCCTAATGCACATAAATCCCTATTTTTGTAGTCTCTAGCGAGTACGGCCTTCTCCATACCGTTACTTGCTATGGTTCGTTGGTGGACTTTCACACAACTTCTTTAAGTCACTACACATTTATTTTATATTTACAACACACGCAACTACATTACACTATGTACAAAATAATATCAAAACAACCACATTCACCTTTCTAGAACCCAACACACAGAGGCAGCGTTCAACCTCGCTCCTCTCTCTCCGACCTCGGGGGTCCCTTTCTCGAAAACATCCCTCTCCTTTGCACGGGAGCACTAGGCTAAACTAACCCGTGCGACCAGGAGCTAGAGGTTGATCAAAATTCCCTGTTGGGGGTGCCGAACACTATACCCCCCTCCCCCCAAGATTATGGTTACAGCTAGGGATGTAACGATTAATCGGCCATAATCGGCCACTGTGCTGATTATTAATAATCGGTAAAATTGGGCCGATGAATCGGCCAAAAATATTTTTTAATTATTATTCTTAAAAGCATACCTTCACTAAGAAACTATGATGAATAATTTCATTAACAATAACAATAATCCTCACAGTTAATATAAAGTTTTCTATAAATTAATTCTCCTACTTTGAATAAATATACATAGACAATGTTGTAACATTTTTCATGTGGCGAAATTTTTCTCCTGTACAGTGCTTTTAGATGACCTCTAATTTTCATAAAGAATGTAAAAGTCTTGAATTAAATTGCTACTAATTACTAAAGAATTTAAATCAAAAGTACTCCTTAATTGGAGCGCTCACCACACTGTCCACTTCTCTCCTTTTGAATTTTCATGTCCAATTAACATAATTAACAATGTGCTAATGTAATATTATTGACAATAATATGAAAATGGGTTGTCAATGATATGGAAATTTTCTTAAATATTGAAATTATTTTGTGAAAATTAGGAAAATGCAAAAAAAAAAAATCTCGGAAATAAATTACTTAATATTTCTAAACTCAGAATTATATGACAGAGAAAAAACAGTGATTGTAAAATTATTAGTATTAAAAACAATTATCCTTATCATTAATCAGCTCAGCCGATTAATCGGTAAGCGGCCAATTTGCTTATCGGTGCATCCCTAGTTACTGCTGCAGTCAGAAATCACTATCTGAGAAAAATTGTCCAGCAATCCCAACACACATATGAAAACAACATTCACATAATAATTAACGCATCACATTGTACTAACAAAATAATACTAAAAAGTTACCTCTTTGGCACAAATTAACAAAATACTAATATATTTCCTTCCGTTTAGATAGCTAAAGTCTCTTTTCATTCCTATAAGGAAACTAACATGAAAATTAAGTGCTCTACCACTATGCCAGGACCCGTCCATCGTACATATAATTTATTAGATGAATCTTTAATTAGCAAAATTACCTGATCTCCTACATCAAATTTTCTGCACAATGAGCGTCGATTAAAATAATCCTCTTATGCCATCTGCTTATTTGCAGCTACTAAAGAGGCTTGTTCTGCAGCATTTTCTAAATTAATTTTAAGTTTTTGCAAATAATCTACCGTAGACTCCGTTATATTACTAGGAATATGCACTTCTCTGCCCAAGTAAATTTTAAAATAGCAAGTGGACCCTTAGCTTCCCTGCCATACATCAATTTAAAAGGCGATATTCCTGTTGTTCCATTTGGCACCTTTCTATAGGCTTATAGCATGAAAGGTATTTGCCTATCCCAATTCGTCGGATCTTCCCTTATTGCATGATGCAACATATTTTTAAGCACCTTATTCCATCTCTCTACCAAGCCATTACTAGCAGGATACCCGGGTGTAGATAACCGTGGAGAACTGCCTATTCTTTTCATAAGTTCTTGAGTTAAACTGACTACAAAATTTCTGCCACAATCATTAGCTATCACGTTTGGAATCCCGGTATGAGAAAATATCTGAACAAAACTCGCATGTTTCTTTTTCAGTAATGACTTAGGGGGGAAAGGCTTCTGTCCAACCAAAAATGCTAATTACTAAGATAATACGTAACAGTGCTCCCTTGCTGAGGGTGGGGCTAAT
>JAXGGA010016935.1:0-25524 GCA_038373865.1 Uloborus plumipes | reverse complement strand
TCATGCGATGGGACTAAGGGCTTATAGAATCAGATAAGATTCCAGATTATCTTCTGTCAGCAAGGAAAGATGTAGGATTAGGTTGAGAAATGTATGTTGCCTGGTGTTTCCGAAGTCTGAAGAATTTGAAAAAATGGATGGTACGAGAGGCTTCTTGAAGGTACTCGGGTGCGGGATTGATCGTTATTGGATCGATTTGGACCCGAGTGCCTTCGGTAAGAATGAAAAATTTTTAAATTAGCTTTAGTAAAGACAGATTTTTTACAGTTTAGGAATGAAGAAATTTGGGGAAAAAAAAGGTGGTTAGGTGGAGGGTATGAGGGGATTCTTGAAGGCATTCGGATGTTAACTTGATCGTTATTGGATCGATTTGAACCCGAATGCCAAGTGCAATGCTGTCTCTCTTCGGTCAGCAACGCCCGGAGATGGTACTTGAGCGGAACTCCTGGTTGGTCGGGGGGAAGGGTCATCTGGTCCCCCAAGGGGAACACATCTTTAGCCCGGGGTTCAGTTGCAGCACAAACTATATAAAAGGAAAAAAAATTCCAATTGTGAAAAACGTTTAACATGAATTTTAATTTAAAAGTCTAATTACTACATCTAAAAGATGAAGAGAAACAATAAAACAAACAGAAACGAGTACATTCATAGAAGGAAAATAAACTTCTGATTGCAGTATTCTCCGGTCATTTTTACAGATACAGAATCCCTTTCTAGTAAGTTTTGATCCTTTTCCAGATGCCCAACAGGCTTTAAACTGCTGTCTTTGGAAATGTGTGCTAGTTGCAAACACGTACGATGCTTCTGAGCTATGGAGCGAGTTTAAAGTGTCTTTGAATTTTGCACAACACGTCAAAAATTTATCTTTCCTTCAACGACCTAATGGAAGCACCACTGCTAGAAACACAGAAAATCATATTTAAGTAATTTTGTATGCGTTAGGGAGTATCTAAACCGGGTGCAAGAGAAAAAAAATAGAATTCCACTATAAGTCCTTCATATCTTTTTTTCATGCTTGAAATGACGAAAACGGCGCTTTTTGAACCGCGATTTAACCCCAAGAAATGTCTATTTAGGCTTAACTTAAATCGTTTCTTTTTATTCACAAATCAAAGTTCATTTTTTTTAGCTTTAAAATAAGCCATGTTTCATCTTTTCACCATTTTAAATAAATTTACTAGAGCTCTTACAGGAAAGATCAGAAATGCCGAATTTTATTTATCGGCGGAGCAAAAAAATGGCTATGTCTCGAGAATAGAAAATTTTCGAGAAAAAAATAAAACCGAGTTTCCGAGTTTGAAAATAAAAATAACCCAGAAGAATCAAATTGAAACTTTTGCTTGTCTACCAAGGATGACCACGACTCAACCAAGATGAGCTTCCGAATGTAAGAACATCCGATAAATGAGATTGTAGGATATCTTTTTTTGCATCCATTTGCACGCTTTGCTTCTGAGTTGAAAAATTAGTTATATTATTATTATTTTTGTTACTTTTGGAATTGCATCAGAAAAGCAAAAAAAAAAAAAAAAAGACTAGACCTTGAAGAACAAGTTTTTAAACTGTTTTTTTTTTTTTGCTTCAAAAGGAACTTTTGAAAAAATGATTTATTAGTTATTTATTTATTTTTTAAACTAATGAGACTGAAAAATAAATAAAAGTATAACAAAAAAAAGTGTTAAACATTTATTCTCTGCTTTCAGTTCGATTTATTTTTTTTTTGCTGCTCAGTATGAAAATTATTAAGTTCTCAGTAAAGCAATGAGACAAGAGTGGCCCTTTGAAATAATTTGGGTTCGTTAGGAGACGTTCTGACCCTTTTGGAAGAATGCTCTTTCAGCTCTAAAAACTTTAGAATTCATTTGAAGGGCTTGGAGGAAGAAGGGGCTCAGTTACATTTTAAAAAATGAACACTCTGTACACTGGTAAGCAATGGATACAGGTAAGCAAATTAAACTTGGTACATCAAACAGTAGATGTCAATAGACCAATTTTATACGCACACTAATGACAAAACCAGAAAACAAAAAAGCTGCAACAACTGCAATAATAAAACTTTGAACTTTAATTACTCGCAATTTCTGGTTTGTCACTTAACCACTTCATCTCCCAAGCCCTTCATTTCAGTGAAGTATTGATCTGAAATCAATACACTTTTTGAAATAATTTCTTTGCCGACAATTACCTACACGAAATTCTGGAATATGGTCACTAATAAGGGTAGCAGGGGTATAATTTGTCAAGTTGAAAATTCTAAAAAAAATTATTAACTGTAGGTTTTTTTAACTAAAAATTAGGAAAATTATTAGCGGTGGTGAAAAAACATTCGTCCCACAAAATGCATAGTTTGATCAAAGAGTCCCATTCTCTCAACATGTATCGATTACGAGGTCATCAAAAGTGATTACAAGTCACCTGATTTTTTTACTTTTGCTTTGTTAATATTTATATAAATAAACAGTCAGATTGTCCTAAAAATTGCGTATTACGTTATTCCGATCTTACGCTCTAAAATTAGTACAGATCCCTGAAGTTAAAATGATTACTAGCAATTTGAATCTTCGTGAATAGTACATTTCCCGAAAATAATCGGCTCGATAAGCTTTCAAAAAGGGTAAACCATAGAATTTTGTAAAGAAATAAGGATGTTCTCGTATGGTAACAAAAAACCAGGCTAAGGAAATAATATATAAGATATACAGTGAACTCTCACTTATATACCGCCTTATTTATGCGCCTTTTTCACTCATACGACGATTTTCAGTGGTCCCGGCACTTTCCATAGTAAAATAATGAATATTTCATTCGTTTATGCGTCGCTCTAAAGATAAATATTTCACTTATGCGCCGAATTTTTCGAAAAATTTAAGCAATTTAATTTAGTTTCTTTAAAAATGAGCATGTTTCTTCACTTTCCTCTTTAATCTTTCGCTTTTATTGCTCACGGAAGGCATTTTTTCCACATAAACTAGAGTTCGGAGAGGGACAATTATCTATTACGGATCGTTTTAAAAGGACCAGTTTGTGATTATGTATGCTACAATTTTTGTTTTCACCTTATCAATGTAGTTAGGATACAGTAGTTGCCAAACCGTAGATATATGACCATTTTCTCTAGAAACAATCTTATTCATGCTCTCAACAGAACTTGTGTTGCATTTTAGACTTCTAAATAGGCTTGTTCACTTATGCGTCTCCCTCACTTATGCGCCTTTTTCTGTTGGTCCCTTGAACCGGCACATAAGTAACAGTTCACTATTAGAAGGGTAACAAGCTATATACAAAAAATACAGGTTAAAAATATTTATGTTCACGTAGCTGCACTTGTCCACTAAGCAAATAAATTATCAAACCAAAAACATAGTGAATTGGAGTATGTTCTGGGATCGCGACTAATTGAAAGTTGTAAACTTCTATTTCTCGTTTGCATCTTTAAATGCTAAATTTTTGCGGCCCTTTAATCAGGGGCGGATACAAGGGAGGGGCGATGGGGGCGATCGCCCCTCCCTGGAGGTATTCTTCTCCAGCAGTTTGTTGACTTCGAAGCTCAAAAATGTCAATTTCAGATGATCTTCGATGATACTATGAGAAGTGGTTGGGATTCGAGGCTCTGATCTGGAACTTTTTCGGAATTGAAGACCGAAACATTTCTAATAAACATGTGTTAACCAGAATATGTGGTATAAAAGGGGGCCCAGTAGAAAAAAAAATAGTCGCAATTCTCTAGGAACATTTCTGGATCCGCCCTTGCCCTGAATATTGACAAATGATGTAAATTGTCCGAACAGATGCTTTGCATTTGTTTTTAAACTCAAGAATGCCAAATTTTTAAAAATATTTACTTACTTGTCATGCTTATGCAGCTTACACCACTTGTTGTGGAGGAAATATTCCTGAAAAAGCATAACCTTTTTCTGAAAAATATAACAAAAATGTTTATTACAAAAGCAGAAAGTTACTGCACTTAAGCATGGGCTGAGGCAAAACTGCATGCACTATACAAACAGCTCGATTACAGCATTTGGAACTCCCGTTTTATCTATCTTTTTGACTAATCTCTGGAATTGTGAATAACCGAGCAAGCAGCTGATGTACTCTCATCGAAGTTGAGATTACTTTCAAACTGTTCCGTTAAAATTATTCAGGAAACCAATTATTCAGGAAGTTAATATTATTCAGGTTAGTTAAAATTATCAGTCCCTGGATGTCATAACGGAGCTGTCAGTATATTGATTGAAGTTAATTATATGATGAAAAAGACAATTTTTATTGTTCATATCATTGCTCTTTTTTTCTGAATTAAAAATCAGTTTTTAATACGGAGAAGATTTTCTTTTTTTTAATCTGTAAATAGAAATTGGCGGCCTTATTTCTGACATATATTCTCAATTTTTATCTCTGAGTAAGACGTTGCTGTGTCAAAGTGCCGTGATCATGATGACTAACAATTGAGCTGCGTATAAATACGAGAATTCCTTCCAAATGTTTTACATTTTTATAACTGTTTTGCACGTCACGCAGTGACATTTTTGAAAGACATAAACGAATTTTGGAAGGTACAGATGTTGTGGAAAACGAGGAACGTTCCGGTTGTCCTGCGAATACACGAACTGAAGAAAATATTTTTTAAAAATACAACGAAATCTTAAGCAAGACCAACATTTGAGTGTTTTTATGATGTCAAATATTTTTTTTTAGGTACTGTGAGCGTTACTGGGGATTTCACACCTCTGCCTCGTAAGAGGTGTGTTACGTGATGTATGTTCATTAATCAGGCTTGAAAAAAATTTAAAAAAGAAAGAGTAAAACAGTCTATTCAAAGCGTTAAAAAGAGCAATTTTATGACACAGAGTTTTAATTTAGACCTCTTTCATTTTTCTTTTCAATTTCAAAAATTGAAGGTTCAAGTGGATTAAGGTGATACGTGACAATTTTTGAAACGTACTTTTTACCATAGATTAAGGTGATAAGTCCATCAATATCATGTCCCCTTAGTCACAGAAATAGTTTTTAACTAAGAGTATGACTAGAAAAAAATATATAATTTGGAAAAAAATGGAAACACTTAATGGCAGCCTCTATTTGAATTTCGCTGAGGGAGAATCATTATCACTTCATCCTCAGTTTATTATTCTAACATAATCTGCATCAAACCAATGCAGCTATTTCTATTCTATCTACAAAATTTAGCTGTATTTTTTACATTTGTATCATTTTTTAAATTAGAGCTTCATAATTACTTTATGGTTTTCTTTGATGCAAGTTTCACAAATACATAGTTCCCAGCTTTTGCAGTTTTTGTAGCTGAACTATTACCTCCTGCTAGGTTTCCTTAATTATTTATTTCATTGCAGAAATTGCTTCAAGAGAGCTGCTTTTAATTTTAAAATCATCATTATTATGAGGGAACCTACTTACCCCTTACAGGGAAAGTTAAGGGGTAAGTGGGACCTCTCCCCTTAAGCACTTATTAATAATATTTAATGTAAAAATTCCTATTGCAGTATATACTTTAATTTAAACTAAACAAGAAAGCTTGATGAACATTGTAAAAATAGTAAAAATTAACCTTGAAACACTTCTTTGAAGATTGTAGCTGAAACTCGTAAAAAAATTTGTTTGAAATTTTTTTTTTGACAGAAATTCGGTGACCTAGCTAAAAATTACATTAAGCTCAAATATATTCAAAACATTGTGATAAAATGTGACATGATCTGTGTAAAAAAAGTGTAAAAGCTGTATAGATATTTCTGTTTTAAACGGGTGACCCACTTACCCGAACCAACCCTACGTTAGTCTGGCCCTGAGGTACATAAATTTATGAAATAAATTCGCGAAACTAAACACAGCAAATCGTAAGATAAAACGAATGTAAAGTTACTAATTGGAAACCATATTAGATGGCAGATTCAAAGTTGCTGAAATCCCACTAGCCTTTTACAATAAGTAACATGATACTCCTTTAGCAGGGATTTTTTTTTCTATTTTGCTTAGTATTTATAAGCTTATTTAGTAACATTTAGTAGACTAGGAATAAGTATAACGATATAGTTTTGCTCCAGCTTTCAGGTTAAGCTTCAGACAGCTCCTAGTCAGGATTAGCGCTGTTGTTTACCCAACGTCGATAAATACATTCTAAATATGAACTGAAGTAAAAACTGAAAAGGCATTTGTTTTTTTTTTTTTTTTTGTATTGCACTGGCATTCTGAGGTAACGCGCGTTTGACGCATTGAAAATAATTAATTAACACTAAGTAATACTTTAAAAAATGAGAATGATAAAATGTAAACGATTTTGTTATAACAAGAAAAGAAAGGAAAAAAAAAAACATCAAATACTCTCATGTAATACGAAAAATTGGTAAATGTACAAATATAAGGAAATTGCAGTCTTATAATAACCCTTTACGTGCACAAGATGATTTTTTTTTTTCAAAGTTTGCATTTTACAGTATAATTAGAGAAATGAAGCTCATTTCTGAACCAAAAAAGTATTTAGTTTTTTGTGGCTATTGTTTTTAAGAGTGATGGTAATATATTAACCACCGCCCAATACAAGCAATGACATTTTATTAACTTATTCAGTAGAAAAAATGTAAAATACAATGTGTGTTTATGTAAAAGTATTCATTAATAGTTATTTTAAAATGAAAAATATAATAATTGCACATGAAATAAGTGATAGGAAAATGTACAATGCAAATTGTCAAAAATAGTTTTAGTTTTTCCAATGGAACAACATAGAACATGGAGCAGCGCACAAAATAGAACATTACACGTGGTACATAAAACTTATGTGCGCGTCTAGTGAGTTTAAAGTTCTAACATGTTGGTAAGATATTTATCACCGCCTTAAAAATCGTTGAGAGAAAACTTTTAAAAAATCAGTTTCATTTAGATATAGTTTTTGATTAAATTTAATGTTACAATTTAATGGTTACATGAAGCTCACATTGAAAAAACTAACAGATAATTGGCCACCAAATTTCCCAAAGTATTAAGGGAAAAAAATTACCGAGCTATTTAAGCCGAACTATTTAAGTTGTAGAGAAGTTAATCGGTTATAAAATTTTATAAAGTAGGCATTTTTAAGCACACAAAACTTCAAACATAAATAAATCCTATGATTTGTGAATACCGAAAAAAAAAAGTCGAAATTCGGTTTCCATCAGATTGTTTCATTTATAAGTTTAAAATTGACTTAATACCATTTTCAATAAGCATTTTCTTGGTTATAAGCAACTACAAAGTTTTAATAAAAGCAAAAAAACAGCGTTGAAAAGCACAAATGCGCAAGAATACTGCCAACAGGTGTTTCGGTGCTACAAGGTTAAGCTCTTATATTTTGCTTTGAAAAAGGTATTTCTCGTAACGCCGAAACACGTGTCAACAGCATTCCTGCCTGTGCATCTGTGCATTTCAACGTTGTATTTTTTCTTTCATTTTTTTTAGCACAAAGGTATAAATTTCATAATATTCAAAGGTATCAATGAATTTTATTTTACAAAATTTCAGTTTGTTCTTATAGTATTTTGGAAGATTAAATTGAGACTGCTGCCAAATTTTTCACACAAGATACGCGTTAAAAACTTAATAAATGCTTTCATTTGTTGCTGTTTTAACAAAAAGATAGTTTTCAAATTTTCGCATTAATTTTAAATATAATATTAAAAGATTGTAATTAATTTTGAAAAATTTATATCAAATAGTCAATACATAAAGGTATTTTTTTAGCATTGTTAATAAGTTTTAATTTACAATATTGACTTTGAGCAAGAGCAAACATAAGCTAAGGACCTTCAGATCTGCTTTTATCCCCCGCCGTTTAAAAAAAAAAAAAGGGGACAGAGCTGAAGTGAATTGAGAGGTTAACTTCATTTCAGGTCTAATGTAAGACTCCACTCAGCCATAAAAGACACGTGAGATGTGTGCTAAATTGTTTATAAGATAGATGTACAGACAAAATAGAAAAGTTAAATTTAAAAACAAATTACATTCCTCCAAGTGCTCATACAACTTTCTAAAAAAAAAAAAAAAAGCAAGGCACGTTTTATAACAGTAATATTTCAAATTAAATGAAAGAGGTACATTCATTCCGGGTATCTTTGAATCAGACTCAGACTGGATAACTTTGCAGCAGTTATTTTACTTCTGAGGCAAATAAACTAAACAAGTAATAAAAATAAATTAAAAATGAAAAAAAAAAAAAACGAACCTGATTGCCGACTTCATATTAAAACGAACTTCACCGGTCAGAAAGCATTTCAAATTTAAATAAATATAAATAATTTCTCATAGAGACCACTAGATGGCAGCATCAATGATCAATTTCGAAGTTGCGCAAATCACGGAATCGACGTCACTCTTTTACTCCCTGATTTTCGTCAAAACTTCGAAATTAGTACTCGTGCTGCCATCTAGTTGCTGGCAGTACAGTACTCAAAGTAAATTAAACTTTCGAATTCAATACTTTCTATTCATTCTCCAAACAGTTTTTCGAAAAAGGGTCATTTTCCTTTATCTTTGGATTGAAAATGAAAAGACACTAAGACCTCCCCCTCCCCAGCGGGGGCAAAATTAAATATTGAATGTGTGACAGACGCTTTCATATTTTGTTATTTTACAGTTGAGTCCACTAGATGGCAGCATCAATGATCAATTTCGAGCGATGACGCTTGATGCCATTTTCTGTGATTTAAAATTTGCAAGTCGCCAAAGCAGAAAAAAAAGGAACATTAAAAAATTCTTTCGCAATCCTTGTACTAAAATCAATTACGAGTATTATAATCGTTTAGAAATAGAATTTGGTAATAGAGAAGCATTTAAAATCATTGAGTTCTCTTTCCTTGTCGGCAAACAACGAGAACGGTTTCCAATCGCAAAATATTAAGATAAATCGCGATCAAAATTTGTCGCATTGGCTAAAATATTTTTCTAATTCGATCTCTACACAACATGAAAGTTCCAAACTTATTTTATCAGACGCAGAAAAATTCTCTCTTTTGGGACTATTGTTTTAAATTTTCAAGTATTTTCACTTCAAAAATCGCGAATTTTTTTAAAAAATATTTTAATTAAAATCTTCGTTAATTAATGTCATTCGAAAGCTTGACCTCGCTAGGAACACTCAATCAGCTCTCCTTTCAAAAAAAAAAAAAAAAATCCGTTCATCCGTTTTAGCGCTAGAGTGCCAAGACATATACACAGAAGCACGGACACACAGACACGTATGACCTCCATCTTTGTTGCGTCGGAGATTCAAAAAATTTAAAAAGTGGCACAAAGCAAATCACAAAACCGGCACAATTCGGATCGACTCAAAGATACCCTGAATGAGTGTGGTGATTTTAAAAGGAAAACATAAAATAAATATTGTAATCGTATACACAAAAAGTGAATAAAAAACACATTTTGAATTGCAGTATTTCGTGGTGGTACTGACACACATTTCTCACAACCTTCTGATTTTAAATAAATACTGTCTGTTTTTCTTTGGTAAAACCTTCCGCGTATCTACGCATGAGTCAGGCTTTGTCTGATCTTACCAAAATAGGGGTGATAGGTAAGACAACAATAAGGGGAGGAATAATAAGAAGCATTTTGAGCAGTATCAAGCAAACGTAGAACGATACTAATTTCAAATACATAGTTTAGTTGAACATGTCAAAAGAATAGCAAATGCCAGTTTTAAATTTAAAACTGCGGAAAGTTCCCACTCACAACCCACCACCCCTTTTTTTAAGTGGAATGGTTCGCGAGTGCTAGGAGCTGCCTTCACGGACGGACAGTACATGCATAAATTCAATAAATATGTTTGAAAATTACAGTATTACCATATTTTATTCCATGTTTAAAAATTGTAAAATAATTTGTAAATAATTATTAACATTTACTGCAGAAAATCACATTTATTTATTTTTAAAGAAATCAGTTCGTAAAGCTCCTGGTTCTGGGCACAATTGAAGTCGTATGAAAAGACAAATCAACCGATAAATCAGTGAAAATTTACAGGTCGTAAAAAATCGGCCAAGTGGACGGTTATTTACGATTACCGATGACTGTCGTTTAATCGGTGCATTCCTAGTTTACATGATGAATGAACAAGTTTAAAACGATTAAACACTTTTTTAAAGGGGGCGCAATCTTTAACATGCGTATGGGCACAGTATGCGCTGTTACACCCCAGAAAAAATTATTAATTAAACTCCAATACATTAGATTGATTTCGAAATTTTGGAAAATGAAAACTTACCTGCTCCTTCTTAACATCTTCGGAAAATCTTTTCCAATCATTCGAAGCAAATGTAGATTTTGGGTCTAACAAAAAGAACAGTTCAAGAGAACGAGACTGGGAAATCGGCTAGACGCGACTAGACCTATATCCAACCGGGTTGCCAGGAATAATTTGGAAAATCGCCAAACATCGCCAACTTGCTCTAAAACCGCTTTCCTTTCTCGACATTTAGGAAAACTTACTTTGGGCTGCTTTGAATTGGAGTGGAACTAACCATTTTCCCACACTACAAAGTTTAATAAAAATTCACGAGATCATAGAGGAACAAACTTATGAAAATGTAAAACGAAGAGCTGAAACTATGATGTGTGATAGCTTGCCTGAGTGCATTCTTAAGAACCCCTTTGTCTATCGCTATCACGGAACCATGTGAAACAGGGGTCTTCAAACTATGGCAGGGGTGGATACAAGGCATACTTTTTTTTGTTACAGGTGATGAATGAATAGTTTCATGCATAATAATAACTAATGACGATTAAGTAATTTTTAATGTTATAGAAAGGATAGCTTCTAAAACAAACCAATTTGCAACCAATTTTTAAGTAACTTTGATTATAGTTTCTCAACCCAGTGATTAATGAATGCTAGGTCTATCGCTAAAAGATATTGGCACGCGAAATTTTTAAAAATGGCCTATTTTGCCAAAAAATTTTAGACCCCTGATATAAAACATTCACCGTATGCATTTTTGAATCCCAGTAAAATGCAATTACGACACTTGCGACATGATCAATGCCATGGGCGTAGCCAAAGGGGGGCAGGAAGGGGCAACTGCACCCCCCTTTATCAGAGTCAAGCGCACTCCGATATAGGAAGTCTCTGTGACCTCCCAACTTTTTTCTTAGTAGTCAATTTATTTTTCTTTTAAAACTTCTTTTGGTTACATGTTGAAACACATATGCTTCAAAACGTCAAAAATAACTGAATACAGTAAAAAATATTTGTAATAAGAATCCATTGTGTTAAAATAAAATCCAACTAGTTTTGCACGGAGTCGAATTGCAAGAACGGCACTTTTCTTTGCTTAGGAGAACTTTGGGGGGTCACAGTGACCTCCCTTTGTAGGTGCTATTGGTTCCCCCTCCCTAACGTGAGCTACTCATATGGCCTCACATTCTTTTTTAGCTGTGAAGAAGGCCATCGCGAGGTCAAAAAAGTCGCGGGACGGGGGGGGGGGGGTACGAAATCGGCAGTCCTATAATTAGTTTTAACATATATCAAAAACAGAAATATCTCCCCGGCATTTTTTCGAATTTGTAGTCTTTAAAATGCACTTATCAGAGAATCTTTGGTACTGCAAGGGAAAAGAGAGAAACGAGAGCCGGAGTGCGCACCCTCGTCTATTTTCCAAAAATTGAAAGCCCAATTTTTATACCTCTAATTGCACTAAAAAGGGTGAGGGTTCAGGGACTCTCCCGCATTTTTTTTTTTTTTAATATAGCTCTAAAAAAGCAGTTTTATTTCAAAGATTTTAAAGGGTGGAGAAATTCCCCTCAAGAGCCATTCCCCTAAATTTCACTAATTTGTACTCTTAAAAATTTGCACACCAAAAAAATTGCATTGCATCTTAAAAATTAGCATCGATATTTGATAATGTTAAGAAGAGAAGAGGTTTCGGGGGCGCTCCCGTCCATTTTTAACCGACTTCAAAAAAGGAGGAGGTTCTCAATTCAAAGCGTATACTTTTTTTTTGTTTGTTCGCACATAACATCTGATCTACTGAACCGATTTGGACAATTTTTTTTAATCGATAGGAGATGGTGTAACTTAGGTACCATGTACTCATATGACGATATTTGTTCACTAGAAAAAAAGTTATGATCGAAAAACTAACATTTCATGGTCATTTAAAACAATATGTGATATTGTAAATCCGTAACTCAATGAGCGACCCGATGGTCAAGTGGTTATGCGCGTCAGGTTGGAGTTCCTGATGGAATGAGATCGAGTCCAGGTCTGCAAGGATTTTCTTGAACATCTGCATGTTTTTTTCTTTTTGAATGATTTAATGATTGCAATGTCCTTATGCAGGTACATCCCCCCATGGGGATCTTTCCCGTATTTTTTTATAGTACAAAATGTCAGTTTTGGTCGGATCTTTGTCAAAATTGGCAATGGGGTCCTTCGATGCTGTAGAATTTTCTTATGGACGTTTGAGGTATTTTTGGGGGCTTTGAATCGATTGTGGCAATAAATGGTTTTTGATTTGCGGCACTTATATTATTTTTTCAAGAATTATATAAACAATCAATTATGTTTATAAAATTCTGTATTTTATACCTTGCATTTACGTCAAATTCAAGAAATCGAAAAAGTAAAATTTCATGTTATTTAAAACAATATGTGCTGTCGTAAATCCTTACTGCAATGAACGACCCGATGGTCAAGTGGTTAAACGCGTCGGGTTGAAGTTTCTGATGGAATAAGATCGAGTCCAGGTCTGCAAGTATTTTTTTGAACAGATGCATGGTTTTTTAACTATATTTTGATTATTTTAAGTGCATATTACACTAAAAAGAATGAAATAAAATATTTTTGGAAAAAAAAATAGAACCGACTTTAGTTGGAAATTGCTCTAAAAAGTAAAAAATAATTTTTTTCTTTGAACACCATCGAAACTACTTTTAAACATAAGTTTTGAAGTCGGCGCAAAACAATGTATAGATTCATACGCAACTACAATTCAACTATAAATATAAATTTTAATGGATTCAGTTCATTGATTACCACACATTCGTGTAATAGTACAAATATTCTGCTTTTCATTTTCAATGGTTTCTCTGAAAAAATGTTGACAAAATATGGTTAAATATCATTTTACCTATCGTTTTTGCGCCGACTTCAAAACTTATGTTTAAAAGTAGTTTCGATGGTGTTCAGAGAAAAAAAATATTTTTTACTTTTTAGAGCAATTTCCAACTGAAGTCGGTTTTATTTTTTTTCCAAAGATATTTTTTCGAAATTGAAACTTTGAAAACGCAGTTGATATATCTTTATGTGAGTGGGGGGGGGGGGGGTTAGGGTTATCCCCCGAAAAGTTTTTGAAAATATAGCTCTAAAAACGCAATTTCAGACGATCATTAGAGATTTAAAGGGGTGGAGAAATTTAGGAGCACATCCCCGATTTTTCCTACTTTATACTCTTAAAAATGCCCAATAGACGATCTTTGGTTATGCTAGGGGGAAACGAAGTTCAAAGGCGCTTTCTTTTTCATTTATCGAAATTGAAACTTTAAAATAGCAAGTTTTAAACCTCTTTTAATGATACGGAGATGGGCTTTCCGGCTCTTACCCGAAATGTTTCCGAAATTGTTGCGAATAAAAGCGCAGTTTTAGACTATTTTTGGTGAGAGATGTTCAGGGGCACAGCTTCTGAAATTTTTTTCAGTGAAAGTCTTAAAGGGCCATTGTAGGCCATATTTGGCAACGTTAATGGGACCAGAAATATTTCCCGATTGAAACTCTAAAAATGTAATTTTAATCGACTTTCAATGATGTTAAGGAGAGGAGTTTTCTGGAGCTATCTCCCGGAAACCTTAAAATTTAGAATGTTATCTTTAAAACTCGAGTTAGACAATTATCTGTAATATAAGTGGGAGGAAAGACGCCGGGGCCCTCCTTCAGTAATTTTCCGAAATTGAAACCCCAGATATGCAGAGATTATCTCGATGATATTCTCAGCGGTATGGGATCTGTTCCCAGAGGTCCCATATTTTTACAAATTAGGGGTCCGGAATTTTTAAAATCGAAATCATGAAAACGAAAATTGAAAAGATCTAAAACGATGGGGCGTCACTGAAGAAGTTTTGGGTGATGGCTCTCTCCAGAAAGATTTTCGAAATTATGGGCCATATTTGATGACGATAGTCGATAGGGAAAGCGATAAGGTTTGGGAACTCTTTCCTGGAATTCTTTCAAAAGCAATGGTTTGTAAACGAGCTTCTAGTCTATTTTTCGTGGCTTAAAATAAACGGATAAGGAACAGGGATCTTCACCGTTTCCCTTTCATAGCTACGACCGTATTTTCTTTTATTCAATTAAATAACTGGGGAAAATGTTGCGCAAAACCCTCCCTGCCCCCCCCCCCTTTTTTTTCTAAAATCATCTGAGTGTTTTTAGTTTTTTCATACTAAAATTTTCAGTTACCTGCGTCAGCAGCACCAATTAAAAAAGAAAAAATAAGTAAAAAATCAAAATTTTGACATTTTGTTTTGATTTGTACTTTCCAGTGATACCTAAGTCCTTTTCCCTTATTTCTTTTACTGTCAATATTGCGGATAAATTTTTGTATTGCATTCGTTTTCTATAGATTGAAACACTTAGAAGCATTCGTTTGACTATACATTTCTATAATTTAAACCTTACTTACTATATTTTAAGACTGGAAAGACAAAGGGGCCTGTGTGACCCATCTCACAGCTTGTTGCTCAATAATTCAAAAAGTATCCAACTGAACTTATCGAAACTTTCTGACTTTTCAAAAGATGACCTTATTTGATTGCTTATTTAATAGTTAAGTAATTGGCTTCATAGAAGTGTAAATATTGGACCTTATAACTTGAAAGAAGTTTGGGGCCACAGTGGCCCCTATGGTATTTTATAATAAAAACAAAATTTTCTTTTCTTTCACTCTCTATAACAGGAAAATTTCCTATTCGCGCTTGATCTTCCTATTTTTGCAGTTGGATGAAATTCCAAATGCGAAATACTGCCAATTGATCGTCAGCCTAATCGTAGGAGTCGCTCTCAGAAACAGAAATTAACACTTTACATTTTGTCCTACAGAAATTACATCAATGAAATTTTAATGTATTCAGCTCTTATTTAGTCATTAAAGAAGATGTGTGAAACACGTGAACTCACTCAGGATTAAAATCATGAAAAATTCACTTAAAAAACAGCAAGAGGCCACAATGGCTGCTTTAGTATTTCTCGGAAAACGGAAGTTTTCTGTCTTTCTAGTGTTTACTTTATTTCTTATACATAAAATGTATTTCGACGGCACAGGTATTTTTCCTACTTAATTGTGATTTTCAAGATGTTTTTTTACAGGGACAAAAAGAAAGTGCAAATATATTTCGATGTTATTGCCTTTTTTGAGATAAAACTGAAATAAAAAAAAATAAAAAGGAACTAAATATCCCATAATCATATAAGTTAATCATAAAAGTTAAGAAATTATATTTTCACTTTCAGAAGCATTTAAGACGCAGTTTTTAACAGAGCCAGAGAAAGTTGGACAGGTAAGATGCATACCATTTTGTTATTTTGCTGTAAATTTTGCAGTGGTTTCGTTTTATATACTCATGTCCATAAATTAAGGATAATTCAGAATCACCAGAAAATCGAACTAGTGAATAAATCAACCGTAAAATGGTTACACACATCTTCATGAATAATATGCAAATTACAGGAAGCAACGGGATGACGCCAATTGTGTGTCACAATGACGAGAGTGAAAAAGAGTGACATATAAGGAATGCTGATAATGAATTAAAAGTGTTCGCACGCTTTTTACAAGCCTTTAGGTGCTTTGGCAGCATAGTAATGACCGAAAGGAAGCATTCTGATGACTTTTTACGCGGTAGAATTATCGGCTGCCTAGAATGTGGGCGCACTCAGCAGGAGGTTTCTGAGGAACTTGGAATGATCCAGAGTGTCATCTCCAGTCTTTGGCAACGCTTCCAAGACGACGTAACGTGAGTAGACGTTACAGCAGAGGTCGTCCTCGAGTGACAACACCGAATGAGGACCGATATTTGGCAGTTTCTGCAAAAGAAGCAGACGGAGCACAGCATCAGACCTATTTCGTCAGCTCTCTTCAGCTACTGGGCCGACAGTATCAAGGCAGACAGTCAAGGCAGACGGTTAGGGCAGATTGGACTGTACGCTCGTAGGCCTGTCGGATATGTCCCACTTACTGTAAGTCAGTCATCTTCGCTTAGCCTGGAGTAGAGAGCATGCATTATGGACTCCGCAAACAGTGGGCCTGTGAGATGTTTTCTGATGAGTCTATGTTCAGTTTGCAATCAGATTCTCAGCGGATTTTCCTTTGGAGAGAGCCAGGTATCCGTTACTAACCAAGAAAAAATCGTTGAATGACACGGTTAGGGCGTTTTTCCACTTGACGACACGACAACGACGAAAGTCGGACGGTAATAGTGCAACGATAAGTACCGTGTCGTGTCGTCAACAGCACTGTTTTTCCACTCAACCGATATCGTTTCTTCCAACAGGTCATTTTCCACCACATTTCATTTCGAGACAGCACTGTGCTCACACGTATATTATTATTGCTCCTCCATCTAACAGATTACGACAGTTATGTTTACTTTACCTCCGCAGAAAAAGTAAACAAATAAAGAGACGATATTGAGTGCATGATACTCACAATTTTATTACCTTCCACCTTGTTTACTAAGAACGAAACACATACTATCTGTTGGCATCGCAGAGTGATAAATGACGAATCACGAATCTATTCTCCAAACTCGATAATACTCCCAAATAGTTGCCATAAACCATTTTAAAATCAAGTTCACAGTTCGCAATGATATAGTTAGTCGACGCAATATTGTGGTTTTGTTTTGTTTTCGTAATTGTAGTGATCTTTAGTACTAAGCAGACACCGTAAAATGGGGTGTATAAGAACAGCGGGGTCAATCGGAACAAAACTTCCCGACCGTACAAAGAAATTGTTCATAAATATACTATTGGGTATATTTCGCCATTAATTTTTTTTTAGAAAGGTAAGATCAGAGGAAGTAGAAAAAAATTACTTTTGTCAATCTTTGCAACGCTACTGGCTTATAAGGAGGGCTGCACGTGGAATACTAGAAAACATGACATTTTCATAAACTGCAAAACTTCATACGTAAGTACAAACCTTCTTATATTTTAAACCTAAGAGTGGTATGTTTCAATTATGCATGTATCTGAACAACATAATACCACATTAGACTTTGCATTTTCTAATAATTGTGTCATAAAAATGAAGAATACTGAAAAATGCCATAGGAAAAAAATTTACGGGGTGTATCGGAACACTTGATTATGTTGTTCCAAGGTTATTCCTTTAAATAAGTCCAATTCCTTTAAATAAGTTATTCAAACTTATTTAAAGGAAATTGTTTTAAAAATCAAGATTCTAACCCCAACTCTTCTAGTCAAGGCAAGAACAAGGATTTATTATTATTTACCCCTTCTCGTGAGCCACTAGATCTTAGAATGACAGAAAGTTGCAGATTTAAAAAGATTTTTGCTCCTGGTGACTTCTTTTTACCTAAAATACATGGGGAAAGTCATACAGACTTTATGTAGCAAAAGTCCAGCACACAGACATTGATAAATAAGTGGGAAAAACTTACAGGACAATCCCTAAAACCCAGAGATTTCAAGAAACTAAAGGAAAGGCAGCGTTCATCCCAGAAGATGTTATGAAAAAACTTAAGCCAAGCCACGTTTGCTAGTTTTAAGGACAAGTACATATTTGTGGACGATATGAGTGACTTCAATTTATGTTACAGCTTTGAATTTTAATTCAGAAGCATTTCTTAAAGTTAATTTTAATTTTTTATAAGTTCAAAATCATTTTAATTTTGACAAATTATAAACGTTTACTGGTACATATCTTCCCCATCAATATTACTCATGCTTGTGAGACCTATTAGAGCTAATATTTAGAAAAGTGCCAATTTGAGTCCCAAGTGAATTTCCACTAGTATTTCAATAACTAGTTAAAAAAATAATTTTCCACAGAAAGAAGACAAGGTTCTGCTTTCATTTCATCTAATAACATCAGGAAAAAAAATTTTTTTCTTCAGAAAATATGTTTTTATACATCAAAATCAACGTAACGTGTCCCAGTAGCAAAGCTTACATCAAACGTCATGCGCACTTTCTAACTTCCCAAAAAAACGCACTTGCACGAAAAACGATTCTATTTTTACCCCTTTGTTAATATTTTACTTCATTTTTGTTTTAATCGATTTCTGATTTCCTAGCCGATGCGAAATAAGCGTGTCCCAAGTTCCGCCGTCAGAGTGGTAACAATAACTTTCGATCTATGTTTAGGCTCCCAAAATCATTTCCTGCACCTATACCACGTGATACTGAGTACCTGGTGGGATGTTTTATCGAATCGTAATTAAAAATTTGCATTTCTGCATCTAAAATTGTATGTAAGATTTTTTAAAGTGATTTTATAAAATGTGTGTCATTTGAGTCATCAGATCGGTAACACGCTCTAAAATGCGCAGTTTTTATTATTTTAAAAATTATTTTATATACAAGTATAGTCCTTTATTACAAGTGAAAAAACCACGTGTTTGATTTTGGTTTAGTGCGATCGACTCGGAAATAAAAAAAAAAACTTTGTCAGTTTGTCAGATCGGTAACAGTCAGAGCGGTAACATTGAAAAACAGCGAATATGTTACAGAACTAACTCACACGTTTCAGAATTATAAAAAGCAAAAATCATAGGTTTCAGCCATATATTGAATATTTTTGTTCTTAAAAAACGAAAAGCAATGAGTTTTTAGTACAATTGCTTATTTGTGGTTTGTATGACCTTACAATAGAAGTTAGTAAAATAAGAAAAAGTGACACTGCAGAAATTAAGTTAATTAATTATTATTATTTTATTTATTTATTTATTTATTTTTTGGTGCTTCAATTTCTCATAACTTCGCTAAATAACTAGATAATAACTAGCATGCTAAATTTGAATTTCTGATCAAGAAATTAAATTTCCTGCAACTAATTAAAGAAAAGCTAGCAGCAGAGTTGTGTGTTGAAAAAGCTGAAGTTGTGTGTTGTTTCAAAACAAAACAAATGTTTTATTAGCTTGGATTTCGGAATCTCATAATTTATTTTATCTAAAAACCTTATCGCTCATTTTTATTTCCAAGAAATGCTTTTTTATAATGAAATTTGACTTTTTAGCCTAATATATATATTTTAATATAATTATCTTAATTCTGTGTTAAAAATGCAAGGAAATGATATCATATTTAGAGATGTTAACGAATACTGAAAGCATAAACTCAAATATGTAGCTCATATTAACATCAGATCTGTAACATTCATCAGATCTGTAACGGCTTAAAAGTGAGTAATCTAAGGAGGGGGTAAATAACTTCCTTGACCTCCCCCCTTTTATTTTCTTGCATTTAGACCCAATTTAGACTTAAAATCCAATATTAGTTTTTTTCTGAAAAAAATTTTTTTTTTCAGAAAACTGCAACTTCAAATTGGCACTTTTCTAAATATTGGCTCATTACAGATTATATTGAAAAAAATAAAAATTTTAACATGTGTTCCGATTGACCCCTATCTGCAGGGTGATTAGGAGCACCCCTAAATGCCTATATACAGGGTGTCCACTCCAATCGTGGACCAATAGCTAATTTCTAAACCGTTAGAGATAAGCATATAGTTTATTTGGGAAAAAATCTCCAAATTATGAAAGGAATTTTGTGTCTATTCAATGTTTTTCAAAAAATCAAATTTTGAAAGAGTTACGAAATTTAAATTTTTATACAGCCCCCCAGTCCTATCAATCATATTTAGTAAAACATTCTTGACACTGTAACGTTTAAAACTAAAAAAAAATCACTCTTCTACGACAAAAATTGACCGAGTTATGACGTTTTGAAAAATCAAGATTTTGCATTGTTTCATGACGTCATCGAGAGATCGCTTTAGGGACCGTATGCGAAATCCTTCAAAATCTTGATTTTTCAAAACGTCATAACTCGGTCAATTTTTGTCGTAGAAGAGTGATTTTTTTTTAGTTTTAAACGTTACAGTGTCAAGAATGTTTTACTAAATATGATTGATAGGATTGGTGGGCTGTATAAAAATTTAAATTTCGTAACTCTTTCAAAATTTGATTTTTTGAAAAACATTGAATAGACACAAAATTCCTTTCATAATTTGGAGATGTTTTCCCAAATAAACTATATGCTTATCTCTAACGGTTTAGAAATTAGCTATTGGTCCACGATTGGAGTGGACACCCTGTATATAAATAATAACTGATCGAAATGTTTTGTCTTTGCTTGGAATATCAAAAGCAAAGCAAAAGACCGAAGTTTTTACCCAAAAAATCAAATTGAAAAAAAAATCTTTTAACTACTTTTTTTACAATTAAAGCTGAAAAGTTCCGATTCACCCCATTTTACGGTATATACTCATTTCGTTGTTATGAAGATGATTCGTTAATAAATATGTTTCGTTGTAAATCGTCTCTTCGTTGAACAACATCGTTTCATTATAGTTTTTTTTATCATTTTGAGGCATCAAAATGAAATATCTTGACGAATTGATTCGCCATTTATCGCTCTGCAGCGCCAACACTATCAGAATGAAAATCTGAGATTTTTTGTGGGATCAAAAATCGTCTGAGCACCAATAATACAATAAAGTATCTACTTATATTAAAAACTGAGTATCTTTCTAACTATCTTTCTTTCTAACTATCTTTCTTTCTAACTATCTTTCTATGTCACGCTTCTTTCTCCTGAACGCCAATGAACTGAAAGTCGAATCAGGTACCGATAGATAGGTAATTTTTCAGGCTTCATTAGTTTCAATCTATATAATTATACGATTTTAATTAGCGAAGATATCAATTAATAAGTAGTCAAATTTAAAGCGATTAAGCCTAATAAATGATTAAACTTCCAGGACATTTTTTCTTACCGTTGCCATTTTGAATTAAAACGTTAATTAAATTATTGAACTATTTAAAATTCCAAGATATTTATTTCTTTCCGTTGCGATTTTAAGGCAGGAATTCAAGTGAAACACGGACGATCGCAACTCACCAATGCAATCGCAAATTCCAAAATTTGGATTCAAGTGAATCGAATTCACTTGAATTCGACTTACAGTAGCGGTTGCAATATGCGATCGCCTCGAAGCGACTGTAATGGTGTTTCACTTGAATTCGGCCCTAAATTAAAACGTTAATTAAATTGAACTTTTTAAAATGAAAGAGTGTTATTTTTTTCCATTGCCATTTTAAATACGTGTTATAACAAAGTTCTATTTATTTTTTTTATTCTAATTACACTGTTCGACAAAAAAAAACCTTGAAAATGCTTCTGGTATTTTGAAGGCTGATTCTTATGTAAAATGACCCCCTGAATCCGAATATGACCCCCGTTTTCCCCCATCACGTCCCAATTTTTTTTAAAACGCCCCCCCCCCTTTTTTTTCATTTTTCCTTAGTTTCAGGGCTATTATATTTTTTTTGGAGGGGAAAGGAGCCTTATATTCACCAATAAATTTTTTTGAAGGTCAAGAGAGACTCAAAGTTTAAAATCATGAGCACCGAGAAAAAATAGGGGAACTTGGGGGGGCGTGGCCCCCCAAAATATTTGAAAAATCACCAAAAACGATCTTTTTATTCTAGTTTCTTTAAAAAGACCTTTAAAACATTTTTTTCGGTGCAGAACCAGAGTATAGGATCCACTCCTATGGTTCCTGGGTCAGAAAAAATTTTCACGCTGTAAAATTTTTTTAAAAAAATAAAATAATGCTTTAAAAATCGCACTTTGCACTCGAGTTTTAAAGCAGGTCTTCAGCCAAAAAAAAACAAAATTGTGGCTGATTCTTATGTCAAATGACCCCCTATTTCCAAATATGACCTCAGTTTCCCCCCTCCACCCCCTCTTTCCAGAGAGTCCCCCCCCCCCCCAATTCAGAGTCATTTTACTAATTCGGAGGGGAAAAGTACATTACGTAACCCGTTAACATAATTCTAAAAGGCAACAGAGGTTCAAAGTTCAAAATCATGTACATGTGTACCAAAAATATAAACTAGGGCGGTATACCTCCCCCCTCCCCCCCCCAAAAAAAAGAAAAGAAAATTCAATACTCTGATTTTTCACAAAAAAAAAAAAAAGGTTTAAAACGTCTCTTAGAAAAACAAGAAAAGAAGATTTTTTTTTGTTGGGGGGGGGGGGGGTACACCGCCATAGTTTATATTTTTGGTACACATGTACATGATTTTGAACTTTGAACCTCTGTTGCCTTTTAGAATTATGTTAACGGGTTACGTAATGTACTTTTCCCCTCCGAATTAGTAAAATGACTCTGAATTGGGGGGGGGGGACTCTCTGGAAAGAGGGGGTGGAGGGGGGAAACTGAGGTCATATTTGGAAATAGGGGGTCATTTGACATAAGAATCAGCCACAATTTTGTTTTTTTTTTTTTGGCTGAAGACCTGCTTTAAAACTCGAGTGCAAAGTGCGATTTTTAAAGCATTATTTTATTTTTTTAAAAAAATTTTACAGCGTGAAAATTTTTTCTGACCCAGGAGCCATAGGAGCGGATCCTATACTCTGGTTCTGCATCGAAAAAAATGTTTTAAAGGTCTTTTTAAAGAAACTAGAATAAAAAGATCGTTTTTGGTGATTTTTCAAATATTTTGGGGGGCCACGCCCCCCCAAGTTCCCCGATTTTTTCTCGGTGCTCATGATTTTAAACTTTGAGTCTCTCTTGACCTTCAAAAAAATTTATTGGTGAATATAAGGCTCCTTTCCCCTCCAAAAAAAATATAATAGCCCTGAAACTAAGGAAAAATGAAAAAAAAGGGGGGGCGTTTAAAAAAAAATTGGGACGTGATGGGGGAAAACGGGGGTCATATTCGGATTCAGGGGGTCATTTTACATAAGAATCAGCCTTCAAAATACCAGAAGCATTTTCAAGGTTTTTTTTTGTCGAACAGTGTTATTAATGACATATTTTTTCTCAGGTACCATTTTGAAAATGTGTTTTTAAATAAAATTGCAATTGCTGTTTTTAGAAGGGACTTTTTCTGGCTGCAATCCATAAGTAGTCAAATTTAAAGCGAATGTTTAATTAATAAGTAGTCAAATTTAAAGCGATTAAGCCTAATTAATGATTAAACTTCCAAAACATTTTTTCTTACCGTTGCCATTTTGAATGAAAACGTTAATTAAATTATTGAACTATTTAAAATTCCAAGATATTTATTTCTTTCCGTTGCGATTTTGAATTAAAACGTTAATTAAGTTGAACTTTTTAAAATGAAAGAGTGTTATTTTTTTCATTGTCATTTTGAATACGTGTATAACTAAGTTCTAACAATTGTTTTTATTTTAATTATTAATGACATATTTTTTCTCAGGTACCATTTTGAAAATGTGTTTTTAAATAAAATTGCAATTGCTGTTTTTAGAAGGGACTTTTTCTGGCTTCGATCCAAATATTAAAAAAACTTTTGCGTTTAGAATTTTGCAATTAATTTTACCGGAAGAAAGCGGTTTGGAAATAATTGTTTTTGGAAAGGAATTTTATTTGTAATTTAGGGAGAGTGCTAAGTATGCGCTACTTGTCATCGTCTTTATTTTTGAGGAAGCATGTGCAAATAATTCGATTGATTCTTTGATGCAGGAAAGCTTTTTAGCGAGCCGCTTTAGCGGGGAGTAGTTTATTAAACTTTTCCTTGGTACTTTAAAGGCGAGCCGCCTTGACGGCGAGTAGTGAATTGAAACTTTCCTCGCTACTGTAAAGGCCAGCCGCCTTGACGGCGAGTAAACTGTTTAAACTTTCCTCATTTCTTTAAAGGCGAGCCGCCTTGGTGGCGAGTAGTTTTCTCAAACTGCCTTCACTAAATTACAGCCCGTGCAACGCCGGGCTACGCAGCTAGTAAGATAAAATTATTTCATTGCTACATCTTGTATTTCTCGTCTGCAAATTGAAGCTTATATTTAATAATGCAGATATGTCGAATTTAATAGACATTGCTATATTTCGAAGAAAGTAAGCAGCTGAATGAATGTCGTTCCGATTTTAAAGGCGAGACGGATGCCATCCGACACGAATGGGACGACAAATGACATCGTTCCGTCGGAGACGACACAATCGTCCTCGAATCGGGAGATGGAAAAGCGCTTAGCATATTTTTACCCATTAATTCCTGACTTTTGGTTATGTGCTGCAGTGGTTATGTGCTGCAATCTGTTAATAATGAATCGAAACAATACCAAAGTAATAATTGAACACTATTATTTGGTTAAAATGTTCAATTTTGGTCAATTCAGACACTTTTTGGACCGTCCCTAAAAAGGGACGCTAGGCATTCATGGGTTAATGCATTTTGCGTGCTCCAATGTCGAATGACAACAGTCGTGTATGATTTATCGCTGTCGTGTCGTCAAGTGGAAAAGCGCCCTTATGGTGGTACAGGATTGCTCGTTTGAGGAGGAATTATCCTGGGTTCCAGGACACAGCTGCATGTTCAAACTGGAACCATGACAGGCCAAATCTATCGAGACGTCATTCTGGATCATAGTCTGGGAGCAACTGGTTTTCCGTGCGCTTTTTGTGATACAATTACGACAATTGGTTTTTCTGAAAGGTATTGGCACCAGAAATACGAATTCGGATGTTGCCACACCCAAAAATAGTGCAGAGGGGCGTAAGGGGGGGGGGGCAAAGTTTCTTCACTAAAATGATTATATCTTCATTATTTCATGGCTTACAACCAGTTTTCAAAGCGTAAAATGCTTAACTCCACTCAATAATAACATTATAATGCATAAAAAGCTGAATTCAAATTGCTGACACGTGTTTCGGAGCTATTAAGAGCTCCTTTTTCAGTGTATAAGATGTGAGCTTATGAATGAAAATTCATCCGGCTGAAGGTGTTTTTTTCATTGAATAGAGGTGCCTTGTTATCAAGCCCATCATTTGGTCAACCAAGGGGGGGGGGATATTGCCTCCCCCCTTTAAAAACGAAATGCAAATGCACATTTGTGTACGCATTTATCCTTCATCACATAGTATACATTAAGTTTGCACTTTTGCCCGGGACTGTAATTGCCCTCCTCGAGGGGTCGTGGGAGGGGGTTGAGAAAATAATGTATTTATTTATTTATTTTTATTTATTATTATTATTATGATTTTTTTTTTTTTTTTTTTTTGACCAGGGAGAGGGGTTCAATTTCCTCCGCTAATCTGATAGCTTGTTCCTGTTAAATAGCAATTTTTTTATCGTCATTTTCCGCCCACCACATTTTTTTGCAGCTTAAAGCACTTCTAAAGGAAGTTTTTACAGCCACAGATGTGCTTTAAGTAATATAAGACAGTAATACTCATTATGAGTGGTCTGAAATATACCTGAATTTTTAAGTTAAAAAAATGAGAGAAAGATTTTTAAAGTGTATTCACTCAAATAATAATATAATGACAAGAT
>JAXGGA010016934.1:0-25524 GCA_038373865.1 Uloborus plumipes | reverse complement strand
ATGATTTAAATCAATTGATTTAAATCAGTGATTTAAATCGCGATTTAAATCAATTGATTTTTAAAAAAAAACCATTGATTTAAATCACTTTTTATTTTAATCCTTAAAAAATTCTCTTGGACAATCCCAATTTCATTATTTTTACCATTTTCTTTTAGAGCTTTGATTTCCATCTAATAAATGGAAAAGTAATCCTACTCATCCCCCCTCCACAGATGCTGGAAGGTTGCAGTCCAAATAATATGTATGCACAAATAGTGCTATTTGTTGTCTAATATGTGAAATAAAGAAAATACATGCAGGTGCAGGGCAGGTGTTGCAAAGAGTGAATTGAGAGGGAGGGACATGATAGAATGATGTGTGTGATATACTTTCAGTGAAAAGAAAAAACAAAAACAACCAAAGCAAAGATGAATTTTCTATGCCTTGCATTAGCAACTGGTGTGGGGGGGGGGGGGTGAATGCAGTGAGGATTGAGTTCCTGCCCCATTTGATTCTTATCCTAGCTAGTAGACAGGATTATTTTCAGATTAGCTCCTAACACTTTTTCCTGGATTTCTTACTGGTGAAGCTTTACTTCAAAGGTGTTTTTGTATTTTTAAAAACTTAAAGGTAAGTTGTTCATAAATAAAAATTAATTAATATCTGAAGTTTCTAATTTTTTTTAAAAAAATCAAAAAAATCCGATTTAAATCAAAAAAATCTGATTTAAATCAAAAAAATCCGATTTTTTTGATTTTTTAAAAAAAATCATTGATTTTTTTACACCCTGATTTAAAATATCATCGACAAAAGTATTTTTATAATATCTTACCTCTAATAAAGCATTCAGAAAGTTTTTACGTAGAATTTTTCAGGCAAAACAAAATGCAATGCATCAAGCAAGGAAATGAAAGCAATTCTAAACTGCAGTGTTGGCCAGGTAAACTGAAAAGCTACAACAGAGGAATTAGTTACAAATATGACACCAAATCTCCCTGTCATAGCCATCCAGTGATGAAGAAGCAGTAGTAATTCTTCGATTCTTGTTTTTCTTTTAATAAATTGCTTGAAATCATGGTTATGATCCATACAATTGATACTCCAAAAAATTCAACAACAAATTTTTCAGTCTTAGGCTTGAACTTCATGAAGTTTTCAGAAAAGAAGTGTCATAACCAATGTCAATTTGATGTCAAAAATCAACTGGAAATACGTGTTATGAGGCGGGAAAATAGTAAGTATTCAAAGTGCACATTCGAATCTGTTAAAAAGGCATTTGAATGTCACATGTGTTCGATAACAGAGCAAGAAGTGTGGTACTTACAGTATGTCATATGTGCTACGATACGCTTTAGTTTTAAAAATATTTACCGAATGAAAATGTCGAGAGAAGTGCATTTCTTTAAAAAAACAACCCATCTTTTGGTTAATGGCTTATATTTAACACAATATTCATCAAGTATTGAGATAGGAATGGGAACTCATAAGTTTGCATTCGTTCGTAGCGAAGACTTGTCATTCTGTGTTGACAAGCTGTTCAAAAAACTTTTTTTTCGACGGAAATCCTTAGAAAACAATCTAGTTTGATTTTCTTATCTTTAAAGTACATTCGTTACAACAACTAACCACCATCAGAATGATTATTTCACAACAATTACGGTAAACAAAAAATATGCCGCTAACTAACAACAAGAATTCTCACAGTTTTCGAAGACGACGCTGAAACAGGTCCATTCTATGGACGAGAAAAGTGTGACGTCACTTCCGGGTGCCTGGTTCACTTGGATCGTCCTCTCATTTTTTCCCCATGTTATTTCTACGGAGATTTGAGTAAGGTCTAGTTTTTGTCAAATTTGAAGAGGTTTTTCTTATTTCTTAGCTTGGAAAAGCACTTCTTCGAATTCCAGGTAAGTTGAAGTACAAAATGCACCCAGTTTGTTGCTGATTTCGAAACGTATTTATTTTTTGAGAATTAATTAAAGTTTGTTTATGTTTTCGCATGCTGATATACCGAGCCACCATTGCTGCACGTGGTATTATTGTGATTATACGTGATATTCATATCATAAAAACTGTTTGAATAACTGAAACTATTTCCATCTAAAATGAGTAAGAGTCATCAAAATATCCGTATGCCATGATTTTCATGTGTTCCCCCCCCCCCCCCCCCGTTTTTCAGAAAACATTACTCTTAGTTGATGTTCGAAGAACCGATACTTTCTTATGTTACCTCATTTGAAGTGTTAATTCAGCTATTTTTTTTATTTTAATATGCATATTAAAAATTAGTTGTGATGTAAATTGTTGTGTTTTATAGTTCGTGAGCGCATCATATATGCAATGTGCGTATCAAATATTTGTTTTAACATCGCTGTTCTACGTTGTGTTGCTATTGTTTTTCACGTTGAACGAATTTCATACGCATTTTCCTCTAATTCAAAGTATTTACATTCATATTCTATAAGGTAAAGTCAAAAAGTAAACCGTTTTACAGAAATTTTATGTATTACCTACATGTTGAGAGTTGATGCATGTTTGTTTACATTCGTTTGATAAGTATCTTTTACGTTACTTATAGTCTGCTGGTATTAGTTTCTTCCTATAATTTTATGGTCATAAATTATATTATTTTATTCAAGATAAGTAAAAGCAATTAAGGCAATGTGCATGCCATAAACTTTTGATTTTCCATGTTCTGTGCTGTCATGCTATTCATTTTCACTGATCACTAATTGCTGCTGGTTTTCTTTATTGAAAAATGTTAACATTGCAAACATGTTGGTCAAAGTTACAAAATACATCATACGTACTCTCTCTGTTTTTAGGAATAAGATTCGATTGCATTAACTGAACCTATTTTTACTTATATGTATATATTCCCTCTGTTGTTTTATCAAGGTGGTGTTGATGTTATTTTCTGCTTTAGTTAAATTATCGATAGGATTTCATTGCTAGCTTTGAGTCATTGTGCGTATTTTTTATCGAAAAATTGATATCTGACGTTAAAACATTTTAACCCCTGCAGAGTCCAATACATGTTAAAGTATACTTATTATAAGTGTTTTCATTCATATTTTCCTTTCTTACAGCCCCTTCAAAAATGTGTAAACAGTGCTTCACTATATACTCGTGGAATTCTGGATTAGTCTCAGAAAGTTATCTTTGAAAGCCTTAAAGCAATGGCATTTTTGTGCATGTACTTGTTCTTTTTCAGTGTAACTCCTTAGAAGAATTTCTTTTAGCCGACACTGATTTTATAATGTCACTGAAACACAATATCTAAGAAACGCTGTTGAAAATTTCTTAATTGAAATTTTTTATTCATCCATTAATCTGTTAATGTGATTCGAACCGTTCTGCTGTACTGTATATTTGTATGTTTTTAATACTTTTTTTCTCTTTAGGATGGTGAATTGTTTTGTACCGAATTGCAAACACTTTAGTAAGCGGGACAAGTGTAGCTATTTCCGATTTCCTAAAGATGAAAAGCTTAAAAAAATTTGGATCAAAAATATAAGGTACATTTCGACTTTTTCATGTTAATATACATGCACAATTTCATTTAAGTAATTTAATTCTAAAGCATTAAATGCATATGTATGTCTATTGAATTGCAGAGTTAACCAAATGTGAATGTACTACCTATTCGTTATGGTAACTAGAGAATAACTTACTGTAGAAAGATGAAATAGAATATGATCACCTAACTTCTCAATAGATTTTTGTTAATAAACAAATTTCCTCCTTTTTGTGTAAGGAAAAAAAAACATTATTTTGATCCTTACTATCAATGCAAGTTGTAACATTCAAATTGTTATTCGCTAATGTTATTCCATGTACAGAAATTGAAGTGTAGGGGAAAAAAACACTTGGATGTTAAAGTAAAATTTTATTTATTTTCTATTTTTCTTAAGTTTGATGCACCGTCTTAACTTTTTTTTAAAAACTAAAATATGAAACATCAACCAGAATTTTTTAAAAATTAATATATGTTTGCATAAATATGAATGAATGAACCCACTCATAATATTATATGTTCATCAATTTTTGCAAATTATTTTGTTGACCTTTATTTTCTTTACATATGAGATAATAAACATAGTTCATGTACATATCAATGACCCATGATTATTTAAAAAAAAATAAGATCTATTTTAACTTCAGTTTGTTCAATTTTAATTTTAATAGTGAAAGTATTTACACACTGATGTAATAAATGTTTCTATCATAGGAGAGATGATCAAATCCCCTCAAATTCGGCAAGAGTGTGCAGTTGCCATTTTGAAAATGGCATGAAGGAAAATATCCCAACCGTTTTTCAATGGAATGAAAACAAAACTATGAATTTTCCTTCTCCAGAGAAAAGAAAGCGAAGAAAGTAAGTTTTTGTAAAACTCTTTATTTTCTAGCATTACTTTCTTCAACTATTTTTCAGTTCTGCAAAGTCTTCTTTGTAGTTCGCAATGTAGGTTGCTAGTTTTTATTCCTGGTAGAATCACCTGCTGCATATTTTTGTTGTTGTGCAAGCGTGTGAATATTGTGTAATTTTCTTTTTATAATCTAATTTATCATTAAATATTTTCAGGACCACCTGCGATGAAGAAACGGTTCCAGTACAACCAGTCAGTCCCAGGCCAAGTAGTATTGCATCTTACTTAGCTGAAATTGATATGTTAAAACAAGAAAATATCAGACTAAAAAAAGAGATTGAAGATTTAAAAGCTCGTCCCTTTTCTTATGAATTTATTAAAAACGACCAACGTGCTTTGAACTATTACACTGGATTAATATCTTCAGACATATTTGAAATTATTTTGTCCATGTGTACCGAAGACAAAATAACCTATTATGCTGGATGGCCTGTCATGACCATGAAGTTAGAGGACCAGCTTTTATTGACTCTCATGAAGCTGAAATTAAATCTTGGTCACTTTGATCTGGCTAGGAGGTTCAATGTTAGCACAACTACAGTTTCAAACATATTTTTAACTTGGCTGCATGTTCTTCATGAGACAATATTTGAAGATCTAATGTCTGAAATTCCAAGCATGCATAAAAATAGAACCTGTTTGCCTGCTTGTTTTGAAAATTTTGAGAATTGTAGAATGGTGCTTGATTGTACTAAAATTTTTACTCATATTCCAAAAAATTTAGATCACCAGAAGAGATTTTATAGTTCTTATAAGCACAGGAACACAATGAAAGCTTTGGTTGCAGTGGCTCCTAATGGCGTAGTTACTTACATCAGCAATTTATATCCTGGAGCAACATCTGACAAAGAAGTATTTGGGAAGTGTGAAGAATTATACACAATTCTGGAACCAGGAGACCTTGTAATTGCCGATAAGGGTTTCCTAATCAGCGATTTAGTCCCTGCAGAAGTAACTGTAAATGTTCCACCATTTTTGTTTAATCCACAGTTCACCCCTTCAGAAGTAGTAGAAACTAACAATATTGCCAGAGCACGGATTCATGTAGAACGTGCAATTCGGAGAATCAAAGTCTATCAAATCGTTCGACTCATTCCGAAGACACTGTTTCAACATGCTACGAAAGTTTTCCAGGTCTGTGCTGCTTTGACCAACTTTCAAGGCCCACTACTGAAAGAAGTGGAGGAATCATACAGTGTGGAAGACGACTGTGATACATAGAGGAGCAGACCTCTATAAAAAACGTGGGCTCAGCTGGCTCCGGCTGACAGTACCCACATGTAGGGCCCCCTGCCTAGGGTTACAGGTGAAATCTTAGGAAATTTGAATAATAAAATGGAGAAGAGCACTGCATAGTATTAAATGACAGGCTACATTTTGGGCCTTAGTGCACTGCAATTATAAGTTTATCATGGTCGTCCAACTACTCAATTGCAGAGGTGAGCCATTAGTAGTTCTGTATCATTTATGCAAAAATTCTACATTTCTTGCTGTTTAGCTAATTTGTTCTTTTTTTTCCCTCATAGATTTACATCTGTACTTTGTTTTTGGATTGAAATGAAGTGAAAAACAGTTGAAGTATGAAAAACAAAGATGTAAGTGGACAGGAGAGTATCCTTTGTTGGTATCCTTTAATGGTTTTACTGCTATTTATGAAAAGAAAACAATACTTTTGTGATCTTGGTCAATTTGGTAGCATAATTTTGTTTTCTTTCTGATGTTTGAGATCAAAGAAGAGAAGTCCTTTTTCTAACATCTTCATTTCCTGTATATCTAATGTAAAATGTCCTAAGAAGTTAAAACCATCTCTCAAAATTTTTTATTTAATTTATCTATCTTAAATCTTCTCAGAAATTGTTATTGCTGCTTCTTTGCAAATAATCTTTACCCTATCAACTCCTAATAACGCTAATACCCATCGTTTCTCTTCGGGAGATATACCTACTGGGACACGGCTTAACTTGTACCGGAGCTCAAGTCTTGCACATTTTTATTTATGTGAATGTTTTTCTTTTCAATGGAATGCCAATTGTTGACACGTTCAAAACGGTCCTGAGGACGGTACTGCTCCTAAACTTTATTCCTTCAAAGTTAAGCCCTGTCCCGGGCACGGTTGCCATGCACAGTTTCATTTACTCCACGATGAATTAATAAGTTTAAATGATGTCGATTATGTTTTTAAAGTTCAATGATTCTCCACAAAATGTCGATCATGAGAGTTAAAATATATTTTAATGTTAAATGTTTTGGAGAAAATTATTCGGTCACTACACAGTTATTTCAGCTTTAATAACTTTTTTGCCTCGCCCAATTTTTAATTAATTTCTGCGATATCACTCTCTGGATATTAATGGTTCTATAAGTTAGCCTTTTTGTAATGTGGAGAAGAACTGTATGGCAACCCTGTCGGGGAACCTGCCTGTCTTCGGACGAAGTGGTAATGCGCTTTTTGCATCATACCTCCTAAGTGGCATCCACACTCGAGTTCTGCTCAATCTGAGTTACGATAACATACTCATCTGAATCTGCTAGTGCTCAGATTGTGCACAAAAACTAAGATTAGCCGTTCTCTAGTCTGGATGTGACTTTAAGGTAGTGTGGAAATTGGTGCAGTACTTTCTTTCTTAAACCTATCTCACAGAAAAAAGGATTTGCATGTTGCATTTTTCTTTTAAGCTATCAGAGCTGGAGTAGCTTCACTATGAATTTACATTGTTGTAATCTGATGAATTATTTTACATTTTGTAGTATACATGTTGATTTTATTTTCTGAACTTCATTTTTTAGTTTTTATACCTGTGAATGATTTTTTCACCTTAAACAGCATATGTTGCTATGTAACGTATCATAATGACCCTAATGCATACGTTATCTTGTTTTTTATATATTTCTACACTGAATTTTATTAATGTCTATACAATGCCATGTCTTCTTTTGACTTTATGTTTATACAGATTTGTGAGTGAAGAATAAAGAAGGGTGTAAAACTGATGGTAGGTGTAGTTGATTGACTAGAGTTTGATCGAGCTTTCATCTAAGCTTATTTTCATTAATCACTTAAAAGACCAACAAGGGTTGTATGAATTTTCATTGTGGTAAACTGCTGCATTTATATACTTTTTGTACTGTACATGTTGAATTTTGTTACTTTAACCTCTTTACAGATTCCATACTTGTGAATTATTTTTAAAAATGGTTTTTCGACACGTTGTAGTTAATGTAACATATCATATTGACCCTTATGCATATGTTATCCTGTTTTGTATATAATTACAGGGTGTCAACGATTTAAATAATGATTTTAATTCATTAATAGTTTTTTTTTTAATTTAAATGTGGATTTTTTTATATAATTATACTCTGAATTTTATTAATCATGTTAATACAGCATTTGTGTATAATTTGTAAATGAAGAATAAAAGTTGTAATCCTGATGATTGGCGTTGTTAAATGATTATAGTTTGATACAGCTTACATCTATGCTAATTTTCAGGAGAAGACACTTAGAAAGACAAACAAGATTGTATGAATTTGCATTGCGGTAAGCCGCTGCATTTATTTAAGTTTTATACTGTACATTTCTTTTCTTTTCATCTTAATTCTGAAATGTTGCAGTTAGAAATTGATTCCCAGGAAAACAGTTCTTGCTCCTTTATTGATCTTTGTACCGTCTGAGTAAGAGAAGGCAGCAGAATCTCCGGCTTTGCTTTGTCCAGTTCTGCAATAAGTATAAGCTGTTTGACAAGACTCTGCATCAGCTTTAGCTGTACTTAATTTCCATATAAAGTTAGGCAATTGGTAAAACAGCTAACAATCATCTGAGGTAGAAAAAAACATACATTAAACTTTTATATATAATAATTTCTGGTCTCTTGTAACACCTTTAGCTGAGACTGAATTGAATACTGTAAAAGCACTTACTTTAGCAAAAATTAAGATCTTGGTGATTTAACAAATTTATATGAACAGCATGGGAAGCTTCTTATACACATAAAGTTATTTTAAGTTTGCAAAACAACTTTATGCAATTACTACAAGCTTGTTAAATTAAAGTCTCGCAGAAAAAAGTGCTTTTGCAGTATAATATCTATTTATAACTGGAAAATGGGTTATAATTAAATTCAGGTTTTTATTGTTTGATGGATTAATTAGCAAGTAACATGCATTTTCTTAATTTGATTATGAGTTAGGCATCAAGTAAAAATTAATAAATTAAATAAATCTCTTCGCAAAAAAGGTAAATGAAATTATTTCACAAAATAAATTTAAATAGTGAAAATCCAATATGTAAGATGGAACCCATTATTATCAGTAATTTTCACTAAAATGTCCTTAAAATCGATCAATGTACATAACAAACTTTCAGTACTTTATTTAGCTATCAGTTATTTATTTTAGTACAAAATATAATTAAAAACTTCTTATAAATCCCAAAAGCTAAACATAATGTAACAGATGTGTTATCCATATTATCCCACAGAAACAAAACAAAAAAGTTGCTACACCAGTAAAAAAAAATAGCTGCATCAATTTCCACACCACCTTAAAGTCACATCCAGACTAGAGAACGGCTAATCTTAGTTTTTGTGCACAATCTGAGCACTAGCAGATTCAGATGAGTATGTTATCGTAACTCAGATTGAGCAGAACTCGAGTGTGGATGCCACTTAGGAGGTATGATGCAAAAAGCGCATTACCACTTCGTCAGAAGACAGGCAGGTTCCCCGGCAGGGTTGCCACAGAATTCTAGGAGGAAAATTCCCAGTGTTTCCTTTACCACATTACAAAAAGGCTAATAGTTATAGAAACTTTATCCTGAGAATGTCATCGCAGAAATTAATTAAAAATTGGGTGAGGTAAAAAAATTATTAAAACTGAATTAATAGTATAGTGACCGAATAATTATACTCATATAAAAACTCAGGCCCGTCATTTAGGAGGGTCGGTTGCCCCCCCCCCCCCCCGACTTTTAGAAATCAATGTATTTAAACACAAGTGGGCGTGATTTTGTTGTTTTTTGTGTAATTTGCATTGATAAAACACCCTTTGCCCCCCCCCCCCCTCTGGAAAAACTCAAAATGAAGGGCCTGTAAAAACTTCTTGTTAACCCAAACAATGCAAAAGTCCAGAACAAAAATGATTGATCTCAAGCTTGCTAAATGAAATTTAGATAAAAAAATCTGAAACATTTAACATAAAAATAATTTTTAACTCTCACGATCGACGTTTTGCGGACTTTAAAAACATAATAGACATCATTTGAATATATTCATTCATCGTGGAGTAAATGAAGCTGTGGCATGGCAACCGTGCCCGGGACAGGGCTTAACTTTTGAGAAAGAAGTTCGGGAGTCGTACTAATTTTAATGTGTCAACGATTGGCATTCCATTTTAAACATAAACATTCACATAATTAAAATGTGCAAGATTTGAGCTCCCATACAAGTTAAGCCGTGTCCCAGTAGGTATATCTCCCGAAGAGAAATAATGAGGTATTACTGTTATGAGGGTAATTAGGAGTTGATTGGGTAAAGATTATTAGCAAAGAAGCAGCAGTAACAATTTTTGAGAGGATTTAAGATAGATAAAATTAAATAAAGATTTTAGAGAGATGGTTTTAACTTCTTAGGACATTTTACATTAGATATACAGGAAATGAAGATGTTAGAAAAAATACTTGTCTGGAACATTCTTTGATCTCAAACATCAGAAAGAAAACAAAATTATGCTACCAAATTGACCAAGATCACAAAAGTATTGTTTTATTTTCATAAATAGCAGTAAAACCATTAAAGGATACTCTCCTGTCCAGAGGACAAAACCATTTGGATTCTCTGCTCCTTGAAACTATTCACTGATGTTAACACTTTATCAAATCCAACAATCCATCCTTCGCCTATTTTTTAACTAGCTGTAGCGGCCGTGACGAAACTTTCTTCTATATCTATCTTATGAATTCCGGTTACAAAATAAAGTACGTACTCGCCCGAATAATTGGAGACAGCTCCAATTTCCCAATTATCGCAATGACCCTGCAAATGCAGAATCAATGAGCGAAATTGGAAATCATTGTAAAAGCCTTGTTTAGATTAATTGCAGACATTTTATTTGTTAGTAAAAAAGAAATTGGCAACAGTTAAAAATTTCAAATCATTGAAAATTTTCAGATGTTTTGATAACTAAATAGCGTGAAAGCGATTTTTTAATGAATAACTTTTTCGTATTGTTGACTAAGCACAAAAATCACCCCATCCTCCCCCTGGGGCGATTGGCGCCAAAATTTAATCGATGCTTGCTTCCATATTGAGTTAGTGTTATTCCAAATTTCATTCAAATCGCAGCAATATTTCTCAAGTAGTGCAATGACAAAATAAGCACTTTTGATTACTCCACCACCCTTTGAGATATTGACACACAAACCGAATCAGCATCTGTACTTAATAGGGTCTACCTATGGACCAATTTTCGTTTGATTCCGCCGGTTACTTCCTGAGATATAGCAATCACCCACGCGCAGAACACGTGCGATTATTCCACCCCCCTTGGAGGAATTCGCTAAAAAAAGTCAGGTGCACCAGTTCACATAGTGGTACATATGTGCAAAAATTTTTGTTCGATTTCATGCAGTAGTTTTTGCTCTAGCGCGGCCACAAAAACTGGTCACACACATACAGACTCACACACACACAGACAGACATTTTCCAAAAATGATCGAAATGGACTCAGCGCACCTCAAAACGTGCAAATCCGTCAAAATTCGACATTCGAAAATTTTCACGAATCCAATACTTTCTTCTATATATTAGATACAGAAGAAAGTAAAAAAACAAAAAAATATTGTAAAAAGTTTGTCGCAGTTCGCATAAACAATATATGCTCACCTGCTAGATTTATTAGCTTATATTCCTGGTCAAGATAAAACACACACAGTAGAATTAAATTTATGTTTTAAAAATTAATAAAATACAAGGTAGTTAGTTACACAGCAAGTATGAAAACTCAAAACTTTGGCTTAAACAATAGAAGTTAAACACCAATTAATAAAAAATCCCCAAATTGCCACAAATGAACAATTTATTGAAACTCCGGGAAAATTATCAAATTGGAAATGAACAGCACATACATCCCTCTGCAACTTTCACTCAAGCTTTGTATTTCCAATCAAGATTTAAAAAAAAAAAAAAAAAAATGCAGTAAACACATATTGCAAAAATTAATGATTTAAAAAATAGCAAGAAATAAGTAAAAAATTGTTCTGAAATGGTTAAGAGCAGACCTGCCAACTAACGAAAAAATCAAACGGAAATGAACAGCATATACTTACATCGGCATCTTTAACTTGTGCTCTGTATTTCCAATCTTTCCAGTCTAACATCCACCACAACAGAAGTAAACCTATATCAAAAAAGATAATGATAGATAATTTAGTCAAACGGAAAGAAATAAAGAACTGCCAAAAATTGGGTTGAAATGATTAAGAGGAAAATCCCCTCAAATTTGGCAAGAGTGTGCAGTTGCCATTTTGAAAATGGCATGAAGGAAAATATCCCAACCATTTTTCAATGGAATGAAAACAAAACTATGAATTTTCCTTCTTCAGAAAAAAGAAAGTTGTTGTAAAGCTCTATTTTCTAGCATTACTTTCTTCAACTATTTTCAGTTCTGCAAAAGTCTTCTTTGTAGTTTGGGGATGAGTGAAATGGGCAATGTAGGTTGTTAGTTTTTACTCCTGGTAGAATCACCTGTTCCATATTTTTGTTGTTATTTTATAATTAATTTATCATTAAATATTTTCAAGACCACCAGCAATAAAGAAACGGTTCCAGTACAACCAGTCAGTTCCAGGCCAAGTAGTATTGCATCTTACTTAGCTGAAATTGATATGTTAAAACAAGAAAATATGAGACAAAAAAAAAAAAAAGAGATTGAAGACTTAAAAACTCGTCCCTTTTCTTATGAATTTATTAAAAACGACCAACGTGCTTTGAATTATTACACTCGATTAATATCTTCAGACATACAGTCGAACCCGCTTAATGGAATATCGGTTAATGGAATATCCCGCTTAATGTAATACATTTTCAATGTCCCGAACCGTAGTAAATCATTTCTGTGTTAAATTTCCCGGTTAAAGGAATATCATGTTAGGAAGCAATCCCGGTTAAAAGAATAATTTTTAGCCACGCTGATGTCGATCTCCTTCCATTTCCAACCCTTTTTTCCGGATTTTTCCTCCAGTAAAGAGCAATAATGATTGTGAAGCTTATGGACGGCTTCCAAATAATGTTTTGTCACTTCGTTGAAAGGGTGCAGGGGCAAGAAAAGCGATTCCTGGAATTTGAAAGGAATGTTTCCCTAGTGTTGTATTGTATACTGTTTGTCGCCCCCACTGTGTATCGTTCCTTCTGCTTCAGAGAATGAACAATAAGTTTCGAATAAGCTTTACCTCTAGGGACCCAAAGGAGAGATAAGAGAATAAAGGAGTAATGGGCAAACCAACAGGTGTAAGGACCGGGGAAGAAGACGAGGCTGTGACGAATCTCTTCCGAGAAGCGCAACGATAAGTCTACTTTGATGTTCTGAAATCATTTTCCAATTTTGCTTCGGCTGTACATGTGCTTGTCTCTTCATAATGTCTTCTAAGCGAAAAGATCTTACTTTGAAAGAAAAAGTGAATTTTATTAAATATTCAAATGCTAATGTAAATGTACGCAGTTACAACTTAAAAAAAAGTTCGAGATATCGACATCTAAAGTTTCGAAATTGTTGAAAAATAAAGAAAAAATTCTAACCCTACAAGCAAAATTTCTTGCATCAGCCTTGACAGATCTTGATAATGTACTGATGGCGTCAGTATTAAATTTAAATTACTGCATACAGACTGTATAAAGATTAAAAAGTAAACATTGCAAAAACAGCACGTATGCAAGATTATATTCATCTTTCAATGTCCATACTGATTTCCTCCTGCAATATTAAGACTGAATACATGTTGTCAGCGTCAGGATTCAAAAAGGAGCAATTGAGAAACACTGGTTTCATGCTGTTGCCGTCAGGGTCATTAGCAAACAAAGACCCACGCTCCCGACCCACCTGGATCTTTGTTGAAAGTCACGCATGCGCACTTTTATTCCCAGCATTCCTAGTTTCTTGTATCGTGGGTTTTTTTCTTCGGCGTTATCAAGAACATGAGAGCGAGTTAGCTTGCACGTGGTATGATACGCAGTTTGCCTTCGTTAAAAATCTGTTTGCTTAAGCGTGGAATATGATTGTGTTAGAAATTATTTGAATCATTCTTAAAACTGCCTTTATTTAACAAGTGCTATGCACAATAAATATCGCGATCAATGGCTGAAATTGGCAAAAATAAAGTTTTTCGTTCTTAAACAAAGCAGACAAGGGATTATACGCAGTCACGGTTTTACCATAAAATGACTTCAAGCTCGCTAGTAAGTTTAATTTTATTCAATAACTATTTATGTTATTCTTGAAAATAAATTAGTTTTTTGTCTAAGTGTATTTTTTAAGCTGACATCCACTCAGAAATGGACTTAGATTTTTTGTTCATTATCTGCGATATTTATTAATATTTCTCCATAATTTTAACCAGGCATTTTATGTATTAATAATTCGAAAAGAAGCATACATTTTTAAATGAATAAAATATTGCATTGTATTTTTAATAGTGCGACTCATTCTGTTAAGCAAAAAAATAATAATAATAAAATAAATAAATAATAAAAAATCTAACTATGTTTTTGCCGCTATATAAGAAGTCTATGAATTTTAACATGTAAAGTTTAATCTAAAATCAATGAAGTAATTTTCATTATCCGCAATTAAATTGCAAATCGAACGAAAGCAAATCTATGTGACTTTTCAATCATGTGTCAGCTAAAAAATAATTCTAAGATAAAAAAAAATTTTACTTGAAGAATAAAACGAATAGTTAAAGAATGAAATTTACTTCGTGAATTTGAAGCGAAAATAACACACACAAAAAAAAAAAGAAAGAAAGAAAGACCTTGCAAGCAATTGCACCTTGCATACAGACTAATTTCACACTGTTATATCAATGTATCCTGTCATTTTAATGTCAAGATAATATGTATGCAGGATTACAATAACTACCACTTCTTGCATGCAGATTGATTTCACACTGTTATGCCAGCATTTTGATGCTTCAAAGGCAGAGCCCACCCTGTAACTTGACTGATATTAGGCTGCATACACCTTGCCAGTCAACATTGGGGCAAGTCGCTGACAGCTCTTAGAGAGTAACATAACATTATTCAGGCAGCATTTAGGCAAGGTGATATTTGCCGACGCGTTAACCTTTATGCAATCCTGAGGCAAGATATTTTGCTTGCTGGGAAACGACTGGAAATTAAACAAAAACCTTAATCAAAAGAGAAAATACACAGGTAAAGAATGAGAAGTTCAAGATGCTGCTCTCCTTCGCTGGTTTGCTGAGAAACGGGCTTGTAACGTTCCTGGTCATTTAATAAGGTCATTTTGAATTGAATTTCTAAATTTTAATATGTTTAAAGTATTATTAATTAATATATTTAAATTACCATTAATTAATATGTCTAAAGTTAATCGTTATATACTTGTTGATGAATATGCTTGTGGTTAAGGTAAATTTAAATGCTTTCTTGGTTTAAATGCAAGTTGGAACGTCGTGTGGATGGAATCCCGGATAATGGAATATCCCGCTTATTAGAATAATTTTCCGTGACAAATTGGCTATTCCATTAAGCGGGCTCCACTGTATTTGAAATTATTTTGTCCATGTGTACCGAAGACAAAATAACCTATCATGCTGGATAGCCTGTCACGTCAATAAAGTTAGAGGACCAGCTTTTATTGACTCTCAATTTAGTCAAACGGCAAGAAATAAAGAACTGCCAAAAATTGGGCTGAAATGATTAAGAGGAAAATCCCCTCATATTCGGCAAGAGTGTACAGTTGCCATTTTGAAAATGGCATGAAGGAAAATATCCCAACCATTTTTCAATGGAACGAAAACAAAACTATGAATTTTCCTTCTCCAGAGAAAAGAAAGCGAAGAAAGTAAGCGGCAAGAAATAAAGAACTGTGAAAATTATCAAATTGTAAATGAACAGCAAGTTCACTTACATCGGCATCTTTAACTTGTGTTCTGTATTTCCAATCTTTCCAGTCTAACATCCACCACAACAGAAGTAAACCTATATCAAAAAAGATAATGATAGATAATTTAGTCTACGGCAAGAAATAAAGAACTGCCAAAAATTGGGATGAAATGATTAAGAGGAAGCTCCAATGTCCACTGCTTGGTTTATATCAGCTACAAGATTAAACTTCATACAAAAATTAAACTAACGTGAATAAATAATGATTATTATCAAATTGGAAATGAACAGCATATACTTACATCGGCATCTTTAACTTGTGCTCTGTATTTCCAATCTTTCCAGTCTAACATCCACCACAACAGAAGTAAACCTATATCAAAAAAGATAATGATAGATAATTTAGTCTACGGCAAGAAATAAAGAACTGCCAAAAATTGGGATGAAATGATTAAGAGGAAGCTCCAATGTCCACTGCGTGGTTTATATCAGCTACAACATTAAACTTCATACAAAAATTAAACTAACGTGAATAAATAATGATTATTATCAAATTGGAAATGAACAGCATATACTTACATCGGCATCTTTAACTTGTGCTCTGTATTTCCAATCTTTCCAGTCTAACATCCACCACAACAGAAGTAAACCTATATCAAAAAAGATAATGATAGATAATTTAGTCTACGGCAAGAAATAAAGAACTGCCAAAAATTGGGATGAAATGATTAAGAGGAAGCTCCAATGTCCACTGCTTGGTTTATATCAGCTACAACATTAAACTTCATACAAAAATTAAACTAACGTGAATAAATAATGATTATTATCAAATTGGAAATGAACAGCATATACTTACATCGGCATCTTTAACTTGTGCTCTGTATTTCCAATCTTTCCAGTCTAACATCCACCACAACAGAAGTAAACCTATATCAAAAAAGATAATGATAGATAATTTAGTCTACGGCAAGAAATAAAGAACTGTCAAAAATTGGGATGAAATGATTAAGAGGAAGCTCCAATGTCCACTGCTTGGTTTATATCAGCTACAAGATTAAACTTCATACAAAAATTAAACTAACGTGAATAAATAATGATTATTATCAAATTGGAAATGAACAGCATATACTTACATCGGCATCTTTAACTTGTGCTCTGTATTTCCAATCTTTCCAGTCTAACATCCACCACAACAGAAGTAAACCTATATCAAAAAAGATAATGATAGATAATTTAGTCTACGGCAAGAAATAAAGAACTGCCAAAAATTGGGCTGAAATGATTAAGAGGAAGCTCCAATGTCCACTGCTTGGTTTATATCAGCTACAACATTAAACTTCATACAAAAATTAAACTAACGTGAATAAATAATGATTATTATCAAATTGGAAATGAACAGCACATACTTACATCGGCATCTTTAACTTGTGCTCTGTATTTCCAATCTTTCCAGTCTAACATCCACCACAACAGAAGTAAACCTATATCAAAAAAGATAATGATAGATAATTTAGTCTACGGCAAGAAATAAAGAACTGCCAAAAATTGGGATGAAATGATTAAGAGGAAGCTCCAATGTCCACTGCTTGGTTTATATCAGCTACAACATTAAACTTCATACAAAAATTAAACTAACATGAATAAATAATGATTATTATCAAATTGGAAATGAACAGCATATACTTACATTGGCATCTTTAACTTGTCCTCTGTATTTCCAGTCTAACATCCACCACAACAGAAGTAAACCTATATCAAAAAAGATAATGATAGATAATTTAGTCAAACGGCAAGAAATAAATAACTGCCAAAAATTGGGCTGAAATGATTAAGAGGAAGCTCCAATGTCCACTGCTTGGTTTATATCAGCTACAACAATAAACTTCATACAAAAATTTAACTAACATGAATAAATGATGATTATTATCAAATTGGAAATGAACAGCATATACTTACATCGGCATCTTTAACTTGTCCTCTGTATTTCCAATCCTTCCAGTCTAACATCCACCACAACAGAAGTAAACCTATATCAAAAAAGATAATGATAGATAATGTAGTCAAACGGCAAGAAATAAATAACTGCCAAAAATTGGGCTGAAATGATTAAGAGGAAGCTCCAATGTCCACTGCTTGGTTTATATCAGCTACAACATTAAACTTCATAACAAAAATTTAACTAACATTAATAAATAATTATTATTATCAAATTGGAAATGAACAGCATATACTTACATCGGCATCTTTAACTTGTCCTCTGTATTTCCAATCCTTCCAGTCTAACATCCACCACAACAGAAGTAAACCTATATCAAAAAAGATAATGATAGATAATGTAGTCAAACTGCAAGAAATAAATAACTGCCAAAAATTGGGCTGAAATGATTAAGAGGATGCTCCAATGTCCACCCCAAGTAGCACAAAAATATAGAACGACGTGGGACCAACATAGTTCGACGTTTGAATCTCGTTTGAATAAAGGATAAGGTTTTGGAAACATAGAATTACGTCGAAATATGTTGTTTCACCGACTTTATTAAAAAAGTCATTTTAACAACTTATTTTGACATTAAAAATTGAATAATCATTATTTAAAGCTTTTTTACAACGATATTCTTACTTATATTTTAATTAGAAGAAAATTAGTGAAATAGCAAACGTCGAACAACGTTTTTTAATGTTGGGAAAAAAATATTGAGACACTGACGTACTTTGACGTCGATCTATATTAAATCTTAACATAGAACTATGTTATAGCTTCTTTTTATTTCAACATTGTTTGAATTTTCAAAAATTTAACTATTTTAGCTGTTTTAAATCAGAAGGGAAAATTAAAACTGTTTTTATTTTTTATTAGTAATATATTTATTGACACATGAGGGGAAATAATCTCTAAAATTTTAAACATCGAAAACAATCTAAAAACTATATACTTCGATGCATTTCTGCATGACTTTAAAATATAGGAAAATATGTGAAAGAGTTTTATATCGACCTCCCTTCAAAAAATCATCACATTTTGTGTTTTAACGCTTTAAATTAGTCAAGTCTCATTTGATCTTATCTGGTTACTTTATCTGTTACTAAATAAGTCTGCCAGACGATTTTTTTTTTTTTTTTTAGTTTTAGCCTACTCATTGTCTTATAAACAGATAACTATCAAAATATATTTTTCTTTCGACATTATTTCTAATTTCATTTCGTTTAATACTTTAGCTGTTTCGAACTAAACATGCTTTTCTACACATTACAAAAAAAAAAAAAAATCTAAACATAGATATATAAATAAAACTTCTAAAACTGCAATCATCAAAAATAATTCAAAATCGGTATTGTTTGACATTCTTCTGCATAACTTTAAAGTATATCGAAAAAAATAAGTTCCTCATTCAAAAAGTCTTTTTTTTTAAGTTTTTTTATTTCTTTATTTTTTGTTTTATTTATTTATTTTTTTAGTTATTATTTTTCGTTTTTCGTGTTTATTTATTTTTTTTATTTATTTATTTTATTTTATTTATTTATTTATTTATTTATTTTTATTTTATTTTATTTTTATTTTTTTGACGTTTTAAATCAATCAGGCTTGATTTGATTCATTCGTTGTTTCATGTGCTACTCAAATAAATCTGACAGACGATTTCTTTTTTTTTAGTTTATCATAATCATTGTCTTTTAAACATAGAACTATATCAAAATATATATTTTTTCGACATTATTTATAATTTCATTTCGTTTAATACTGCAGCTGTATTAAATCAAACATCTAGTAAAATGTTCTTTTCAACACATTACAAAAAAATAACTGAATGAATAAATAAATAAAAAAACCTCTAAAACTCCAATTATTAAAAATAATTCTAAAACAACATAGTTTTACGTTCTTTTGCGTGACTTTAAAATATAGAAATACATCGAAGAAAGTTTTATGTCGACTTCATTCGAAAATTCTTTTTTATTTCTTTCTTCCCATCTTTATTCATTTTACTTACTTATTTATTTCATTTATTTATTTATTTATTTTTTATTTTATTAATTATTTATTTATTTTTTAAATTATTGTTATTATTATTATTATTTTTTTTAACATTTTAAATCAATCAGGCTTCATTTGATTCATTCGTTGTTTCATCTGCTACTCAAATAAATCTGACAGACTAATTTTTTTTTTTTTTTAGTTTTACCATAATTATTGTCTTTTAAACATAGAACTATGTCAAAATATTTTTTTTTCGACATTATTTATAATTTCATTTCGTTTAATACTGTAGCTGTTTTAAAGCAAACATCTAGTAAAATAAACTTTTCAACACATTACAAAAAAATAACTGAATAAATAAATAAATATAGAAAACCTCTAAAACTCCAATTATTAAAAATAATTCTAAAACGACATAGTTCTACGTTCTTCTGCATGACTTTAAGGCAGGGATTCAAGTGAAACAGCACTGCGATCGCTTCGAATTGCAATCGCTACTGGAAGTGAATTACATTATCATCAACTTAAATTGGCATGACGTCACTACGGGTGGAGCCAATAAGAGCTCACAAGCACTCAGCGATCTCCTCTTATTCGCCAAGTAGGCTGTGACGTTTTATCTAGCTCGTTTTTCATAGGCAAACGTCACGCTGACGTCACGATGTTTTTATCAAGAAACGTTCTAATGTAATTCATTTCCAGTCGCGATTGTAATTTGCGATTGCCTGTTTCACTTGAATCCCTGCCTAAAATATAGAAATACATCGAAGAAAGTTTTATAATGACTTCATTCGAAAATTCTTTTTTAGTTCTTTCTTCCCATCTTTATTCATTTTACTTACTTATTTTATTTATTTATTTATTTATTTATTTTATTTTTTATTTTATTATTTATTTCCTTATTTTTTTTTATTATTGTCATTATTATTATTATTATTTTAGTTTTTTTTTTTTTTTTTTTGACGTTTTAAATCAATCAGGCTTCATTTGATTCACTCGTTGTTTCATCCGCTACTCAAATAAATCTGACAGACAAATTTTTTTTTTTTTTTAGTTTTACTAATTATTGTCTTTTAAACAAAGAACTATATCAAAATATATTTTTTTTCGACATCATTTATAATTTAATTTCGTTTAATACTGTAGCTGTATTAAATCAAACATCTAGTAAAATGTTCTTTTCAACACATTACAAAAAAATAACTGAATGAATAAATAAATAAAAAAACCTCTAAAACTCCAATTAATAAAAATAATTCAAAAACGACATAGTTTTACGTTCTTCTACGTGACTTTAAAACATAGAAATATATCGAATAAAGTTTTATATCAACCTCATTCGAAAATTCTTTTTTATTTCTTTCTTTCCATCTTTATTTATTTTATTTATTTATTTATATATTTATTTATTTATTTTATTCATTTATTTTTTTAATTTTTTTTTTTACTTTTAAATTAATCAGGTTGCATTTGATCCATTCGTTGTTTTATCTGCTACTCAAATAAATTTTCCAGACGAATTTTTTTTTAGTTACCCTAATCATTGTCTTTTAAACATAGAACTATGTCAAAATATATTTTTGTTTCGACATTATTTATAATTTCATTTCGTTTAATATTGAAGCTGTTTTAAATCAAACATCTATTAAAATGTACTTTTCAACACATATAATCGAGTGAGATTGTAATTTTTTGTCATTAATTTTTTTAATAAACTTTATTTTTAATTGACATTTAGAATGAGCTTTCAATATTAATCCTGGGCTAGTATTTGTCTGCATATAAACATTAAAAACACATGTGAGGATAAGGATCTATGGGCGAGCGGTTCTATTGGTCAACATAACAACTGTCACCCACAGATCCTTTTTTGGTGAGTTCGATTCCAACACACAGAAAAAATATTTCCTCGAAAAATATTATTTTCCAAACAAATGAATTTTCAATAATGATTTAGAGGAATCATTATCATCACTAGATGGCGTCACTATTTCTCCATACCTTTACAAGCACCTTGGTAAATTGAATTATTTCCATTACTGACCCTTTTCCCCGATAGATAGCACCACTATTTTCCCCCCCCACAACCACCATAAAATTAACTTATCACTTTTACGCCCTTAGTCTTTCATAGATGGCGCTTTCTGCAAAAACATTTCCTTTTAAAGTGTTATTTTTCTCCCTCGATAAGAATCTAGGTAGCGTCTTGTGGTTAGCATGTCCGGCTGGAGTCACAAGGGACCCGCGTTCGAATCCTGCGGAATGAAAATTTCAAATTCTAAGTTATTAAGCAATCAATAATTAAATTAAGTAATTAAATAAATAAAATCAAGATGGCGGCGATCATGGATCAAAAATTAATTCACGGTTAAAACCCACCAGTGGGTGAAAAGAGTAAATTTTTTACATAGATCGACATCGGAAAACAATCTAGATCGATATTCAGGACCTATATAGAACCATATATCAGAAATGTTACGTTTTCCGGAAGATCGACATCGGAAAACAATCTAGTTCTATATTCAAAACTTATATAGAACTACGTTCGAAAAGAGTAATTTTTTTACATAGATCGACATCGGAAAACAATCCAGATCTATATTCAGAAACTAAATAGAACCATATATCAGAAATGTTACGTTTTCCGGAAGATCGACATCGGAAAACAATCTAGTTCTATATTTTTTTTGCACATTTTTCTACGTCGATCGGTATGATGTGCTACCTGGGACTGCTTGGTTTATATCAGCTACAACATTAAAATTCATACAAAAATTAAACTAACGTGAATAAATAATGATTATTATCAAATTGGAAATGAACAGCATATACTTACATCGGCATCTTTAACTTGTGCTCTGTATTTCCAATCTTTCCAGTCTAACATCCACCACAACAGAAGTAAACCTATATCAAAAAAGATAATGATAGATAATTTAGTCTACGGCAAGAAATAAAGAACTGCCAAAAATTGGGATGATATGATTAAGAGGAATCTCCAATGTCCACTGCTTGGTTTATATCAGCTACAACATTAAACGTCATACAAAAATTAAACTAACGTGAATAAATAATGACTATTATCAAATTGGAAATGAACAGCATATACTTACATCGGCATCTTTAACTTGTGCTCTGTATTTCCAATCTTTCCAGTCTAACATCCACCACAACAGAAGTAAACCTATATCAAAAAAGATAATGATAGATAATTTAGTCTACGGCAAGAAATAAAGAACTGCCAAAAATTGGGATGAAATGATTAAGAGGAAGCTCCAATGTCCACTGCTTGGTTTATATCAGCTACAACATTAAACTTCATACAAAAATTAAACTAACGTGAATAAATAATGATTATTATCAAATTGGAAATGAACAGCATATACTTACATCGGCATCTTTAACTTGTGCTCTGTATTTCCAATCTTTCCAGTCTAACATCCACCACAACAGAAGTAAACCTATATCAAAAAAGATAATGATAGATAATTTAGTCTACGGCAAGAAATAAAGAACTGCCAAAAATTGGGCTGAAATGATTAAGAGGAAGCTCCAATGTCCACTGCTTGGTTTATATCAGCTACAACATTAAACTTCATACAAAAATTAAACTAACGTGAATAAATAATGATTATTATCAAATTGGAAATGAACAGCATATACTTACATCGGCATCTTTAACTTGTGCTCTGTATTTCCAATCTTTCCAGTCTAACATCCACCACAACAGAAGTAAACCTATATCAAAAAAGATAATGATAGATAATTTAGTCTACGGCAAGAAATAAAGAACTGCCAAAAATTGGGATGATATGATTAAGAGGAATCTCCAATGTCCACTGCTTGGTTTATATCAGCTACAACATTAAACGTCATACAAAAATTAAACTAACGTGAATAAATAATGACTATTATCAAATTGGAAATGAACAGCATATACTTACATCGGCATCTTTAACTTGTGCTCTGTATTTCCAATCTTTCCAGTCTAAACATCCACCACAACAGAAGTAAACCTATATCAAAAAAGATAATGATAGATAATTTAGTCTACGGCAAGAAATAAAGAACTGCCAAAAATTGGGATGAAATGATTAAGAGGAAGCTCCAATGTCCACTGCTTGGTTTATATCAGCTACAACATTAAACTTCATACAAAAATTAAAACTAACGTGAATAAATAATGATTATTATCAAATTGGAATGAACAGTCATATACTTACATCGGCATCTTTAACTTTGTGCTCTGTATTTCCAATCTTTCCAGTCTATCATCCACCACAACAGAAGTAAACCTATATCAAAAAAGATAATGATCAGATAATTTAGTCTACAGGCAAGAATAGAAAATAAAGAACTGCCAAAAATTGGGCGATGATATCGATTATGAGGACTCTCCAATGTCCACTTGCATTGGTTTATATCAGCTACACATTAAACGTAATACAAAATATTAAACTAACGTGAATAAATAATGACTATTATACAAACTAGGGAAATGAACAGCATATATTACATCACGGCCATCTTCTAACATTGTATTGTTCTCTGTATTTCCAAACTTTCCTCAGTCTAACATCAACACCATCAACAGAAAGTAAACCTATATCAAAAAAGATAATGATAGATACTTTAGTCTACAGGACAGGTAAATAAGAACTGCCGCAAAAATTGGGATGACATGATTAAGTAGGAAGCAACTCCAATTTGTCCTCTGCTTGTTTATATCAGCTACAACATTAAACTTCATACAAAAATTAAAACTAACGTGAATAACATAATTGCATTATTACTCAAATTGGAAATGAACAGCACTTATACTTACATCGTGCATCATTTAACTTGTGCTCTGTATTTCCAATCTTTCCAGTCTAACAATCACACCACAACAGAAGGAATCCTATATCAAAAAAAAGATAATGATAGATAATTTAGTCCTACGGCAAGAAATAAAGAACTGCCAAAAATTGGGCTGAACACGGATTAAGAGCGAGCTCCAATGTCCACTGCTTGGTTTATCATCAGGCTACAACATTAAATCTTCATACAACAATTAAAAAACTAACGTGAATTAAAAAATGATTTATTATCAAATTGGAACATGAAACAGCATATACTATTACTTCGGCATCTTTAACTTGTGCTCTGTATTTCCTATCTGTCCAGATCTAACATTCCACCACACAGAGAAGTAAAACCTCGATATCAAAAACGATAATGATAGATAATTTAGTCTTCTGGCAAATGAAATAAAGCAACTGCCAAAAATTGGGCTGAATTGATTCAGAGGAAGCTCTCCAATGTCCACTGCTTGGTTTATATCAGCTACAACATTAAAATTTCATACAATACTTAAAACTACTTATAATTCTATACGCCATCACAGTGAATAAATCATGATTATTATCAAATTGGAATATGAATCAGCATATATATACTTGCATCGGGCATCCTTTAACTTTGTGCTCTGTATTTCCTCAATCTTTCCACAGTCTAACAATCCACCACAAACAGAAGCTAAAAACCACTATATCAAGAAAAGAAGCAATGATAAAGAAGTAATTTAGTCTACGGCATGAAATAAAGAGAACTGCCACCAAAATTGGGATGATATGATTGCAAGAGGACTGTCGTCCCAATGTCCAACTGCTTGGTTCTATATCTGCTACAACATTAAACGTCATACAAAAATTAAAAACTAACGTGAATAAATAATGACTATTATCAAATTTGGAAATATGAACAGCATATACTTACATCGCGGCATCTTTAACTTGTGCTCTGTATTTCCAATTTTTCCCAAAGTCTAAAAAATTAAACCACAACGAAGTAAACTATATCAAAAAAAAAAAAAGGGTTTAGAAAATTTAGTCTAGGGAAAAGAAATAAAAACTCCCAAAAAATTGGGCTGAAAGATTATGAGGAAGCCCCAAAATGCCCATGCTTGGTTTATATCAGCTAAAACTTTAAAATTTCATAAAAAAATTAAACTAACGTAAATTTAAAAAAAAGATTATTA
>JAXGGA010016933.1:0-25529 GCA_038373865.1 Uloborus plumipes | reverse complement strand
GAATAAAATGTTCATCTCCTTCCACACCAATAACGAGATCAACAAAGCTGGTTTTCGCCTACGCTACACATCTGTAACTTGTAAGTAGATTTGAATAATATATCCGCTCTGCAACGACGTCCGCTAACAGAAGTTTTCTGTATAACAAGGCTTGAAATACTTTGAATGTATTTTGTTTTCTTTGCAGCACCCTGTGGGCCTTCCTTGTTAACAACTGCACCTAATACTAACGAAGTTGTGTCTCCAAATTATCCCAACGGTCTGCCCCCAAATCTTCGCTGTCAATATACTTTTGTGAGGAACACAAGTAGTGTCACGTGGTTTAGAGAAATGGTCAGCTTATTTTTAATAGATCTGGATATGGACTGCACAGGAGATTACATTGAATTTCAGAGACAGGTAGAGTATATTTTTGGATATTTCAGATAAAAAATGCAGTTTGGCGATTATCAGCATTATCCACTTGTGTTGTTATTCAAGCCACTCATGTACGTCATATACCCGATCCAGAGTACCTAAATCTAATGGGCATATCGCACGTAGCGAAATCCCGTCAACTTTGCTGCGCTTCAACCGCGATACGCAATTTCGACCGGAAAATCCCCGTGTGCATTCTTTCAGAGTCCAACGTATTCACTTCAACTTTTTTCCTTCCTCGCAAAAAAGTTGCATGGACTTCAACTTTCTGGCAAAATCAGCCAATCAGGAGGCAGCAATCCTTTGGCCTGATGACGTCAAAAAACAATATGGCCGTCTATAGCGATATCGACATGCACGTGGAGACATCATATAGCATGGATGAAAACATGAGAATAACTTCAGGTGAGTTATTAATAACATATTTTTATTTAAAAAACTTATAAATCTTTATTTCATAGAAACTTTCTCGTTATCATTGTGTTTCTAGCCGATTCAACTCTCTCTTTGAGAGCCTGGCAACCCTGATGGACTTCTTTCGGTTGAAGCGCATCGAAGTTGTAGCAAAGTTGAAGGGATTTCGCTACGTGTGATACACGCACGCCATCTTGGGTCCTTCCGCTACTTTCTCCCTATCTCTACAACAGAGAGATACATCTTAGGAGGCATCTACTTGTAAAGCAGCAATAATCAAAGTGGAACCCTAGCTCAAGTTTCCTCCCAGACCCGTTATTTCAAGTCTTTACAGGGGGGGGGGGGGCAAAGGGTAAAAACACAATACAATTCTTCTATATAGAAGAAAGTAATTATGAAAATAATTGATTAGCCCCCAATTACTTTCATAAGTACTTTCCCATATTGAATCCCATATCGTCAGCATTTGGTCTTTCAGTCATTAGCAAGAATGGGATTCTTTGTAGTAAATGTGAAGAGCTAAGAATTCCGTGACCTAAAAATTAATATTAAAAGTTAAACAAAAAATCAAAAAAATCCGCCAACCAAATTGATAATCAATAAAATGTAAAATATTCCGTCAAATAAAGATATCTATATTTATTTGAATCACCATTAAAAGGAGAACATAAATGAAAAGTGAGAAATAAAACATGTGCCTAAATTCACGATACTTTATGTTTTTGTCAAGATAAAAAGTATGTGTGTGTAATTGTTGTTAATGGAGAAAATAAAATTTTTAAGTTATCATTGATTGCAAACATTTAAGCTCTTAGAAAAAATATTCAACATTTCTTTCTTTTTTTTTTCCTTCCTTTTTTAAATTTTAATTATTATTATTATTATTTTATTTATTTATTTTTTCCATACGGTATAAGAATATTACTAATGCCAGAAATTAAGAATTTTTATAATATTTTACTTTTTCATTTTCTGCAGAATATTTGAATTTCAGTTTAAAAATACATTATATCTCTGATTTGAGTAACATCCATCTGCTTTATGAATTTGTGTGCCATAAGTTTACTTACATAAAAAGTTTAAAAAAATAATAAATAAATAAATGAAATTGATTTCTTCAATATATTGTAATAAATAATTTATATTTCAGAGCTCCTATCGTATGCCAGGATGGGAAAGTGTAAGTATATAAACAAGGTTTTTTTTTTAAAACTTTCATTAAACTTTTCATAAACATTCAAAAGAAAATTACAAAAACACCCTATTTAAACAGTACTCTGCAGTGAAGATCTAATGGAGATACTAGAACAGTTTGTTTACTTGATATTCGGAAGCTTTTGTGTTTCTCTAATAGACAAAGTGATTTATTATAGAGGATCAAAACTCACTTCTAAACTGATTTTGTTATTTATGAAAAATTATCAGTTTCTTTTAGACTTTTTTTAATAAATATAACATTGCTTGATTTTTAAAAGAAATGTCATTAATAGGGTGCTTTCCAAAATTGTGAATTTTCCAAAAATACTTTTTTCTGAAGGAACACGTTCGAAAACATGAGGTAAATTACAGTGAACTCTCACTTATGCGCCTGCCCTAGGGACCAACAGAAAAAGGCGCATAAGTGAGAGAGACGTATAAGTGAACAAGCCTATTTAAAGGACTAAAACTCAACATAGGTTCTAATGAGAGTGAATAATAAGAATGTTTCTATAGAAAAGGGACATATTACTATAGTTTAGCAATTACTGTAACATAACTATAATGATTAAGAGAAAACAGAAGTTGTAGCATACCTAATTACAAACTGTTGTCTTTAAAACGATGCATAATAGATAATTGCCCCTCTCCGAACTCTAGTTCATGCTGAAAAAATGCCTTCCGTGAACAATAAAGGCGAAAGATTAAAGAGGAAAGTAAAGAAAAATGCTTATATTTTAAAGAAAATAAATAAATTTTCATACATTTTAGGGAGAATTCGGCGCATAAGTGAAATATTTATCTTTAGAGCCACGCATAAACGAACGATACTATCATTATTTTGCTATGGAATGTGCTGGGACCATTCAAAATCGTTTATAAGTGAAAAAGGCGCATAAATGAGGCGACGTGTAAGTGAGAGTTCACTGTATTTGTTTTCTTAATTTCTGTTTTAGAAAAACATCCTGAAGACACTCAGTCGCTGTTTCAGTTTTGCTACTGTCAGTTATAACTGCATGACTACTTTGTAGTTATAATTGTACAATGAATATTCACAGCATTAATTATTGTAGGCCAAACCGACCGAATCACACCTCATGATTTGGCCAGGACAAACCTTCATCTTCGTTCCATCTCTAATTGAAAGTTAAATCATAATACATAATAAAATTATTCGGTAACTTTTCTATGTCGACCTGTCGTAAATAGCAATTCCGAAAATCAAAAATAAATAAATAAGTTAATTAATTTTAAAAAATAACAGAAAAGAACTCAACGTAAAATTCCAAAAGATTTGTTCTTAAATAGAATAATAATAATTATGAATAAAAAAGAGAAACGTGAAACACAATAAAAAAAGAATACTAAGATGCGAAAAGATTTATCGTCTGCACGTATTATGGATTTTTTTTTTTTTTTTTTAATGTTACGACTTATGAGTGTTCCTTTCGTATGCTATTCAGTTCAATTATGAAAATCTAGACTAAAACGTATGCAAAACTTTTGGAAGCACGGTGTCTTCACCTGACAGCAGTCCTCAACTGTAAAAACGTATTTGTCAGGAAAAATAATAACTCTCTTCCTTTTTCTATCCCTTCAGTACACTAGGAATAACAATCCACCGATTAGAATATGCGGTGCAGCTCATCCACACGAAATCTCCGGCTACAGCGGCCTCACCCTTACGCTGCACAGTGACGCAATACGCAGCGGTGGGCGTGGCTTCAAGATTGCCTACGCGAATGCTGGTACGAATTTTATATTTATATGCATCGAAAAAGTAAAAGACCATAACAAAGCCTTAATAATATGCAGTATTTGTCAAGAAGTTTTCTTGAAAACAGTAGCTGAGCTAATATTTAGAAAAGTGCCAATTTGAGTCCCAAGCGAATTTTCCCTAGTATTTCAATAACTAGTTAAAAAAATAATTTTCCCTAGAAAGAAGATAAGGTTCTGCTTTCATTTCATGTAATAACATCAGAAAAAAATTTTTTTTTTCTTCAGAAAATATTGTTTTTATACATCAAAAATCAGATCGGTAACGTGTTCCCAGTAGCAAAGCTTAGCATGCAAACAGGTCATGCACACTTTCTAACTTCGCAAAAAAATGCACTTGCACAAAAAACGATTCTATTTTGACCCCTTTGTTAATATTTTACTTCATTTTTGTTTTAATCGATTTCTGATTTTCTAGGGAATGCGAAATAAGCGTGTCCCAAGTTCCACCGTCAGAGTGGTAACAATAACTTCCGATCTATGTTTAGGCCCCCAAAATCATTTCCTGCACCTATACCACGTGATACTGAGTACCTGGTGGGATGTTTTATTGAATCGTAATTAAAAATTTGTATTTCTGCATCTAAAATTGTAGGTAAGATTTTTTAAAGTGATTTTATAAAATGTGTGTCATTTGAATCATCAGATCGGTAACACGCTCTAAAATGTGCAGTTTTTATTATTTTAAAAATTATTTTATATATAAGTATAGTCCTTTATTACAAGTGAAAAAACCACGTGTTTGATTTTGGTTTAGTGCGATCGACTTGGAAATAAAAAAAAACACTTTGTCAGTTTGTCAGACCGGTAACAGTCAGAGCGGTAACATTGAAAAACAGCGAAAGTGTTACAGAACTAACTCACACGTTTCAGAATTATAACAAGAAGTTCTGTCAAGAACTAAACGAGCCTACTTTCCCGTACATCGACATCGGCATTCTAGCATCTGATCATTATTCTCTTGATTATCTGAGACTAAACATTATGTCAAACATACCTTTTTAGCACTTAAAGCTGATTTCTAAAAGCAAAATATACCCCTCTCATCAGATGAAATAGAGACATAAAAAGTAAATAAATGAATAAATGAAGTTTTGTCGCACCTTTTAAAGAATGTAACTGTTACAGTTCTTCCGTAGAAAAATTCCTCAATCGTTTTCAAAAAAAAAAAAAAAATTAAAAGTACGAAGTACATCAAAACACATTTTATCAAAGAAAGGAAAAAAAACTCGTCCGTCGATAAAATGTCTCGATTTTCACTTTTAAACCGTTGCCAGTTGTTAAATATAAATAAAGAATAAAATGCCCTCGTGAATGAAACACTTTTGTTACAAAAAAAAATCGTCTGCCAAAAAAAAAATAATAGTAATAAATAAAATAACATAAATGAATAAATAAACAAAAAATCGTCTGCACAGTCAGTCATTTTTTTCTGAGCCTGCATTTCCGCCATGTTTGTGGAGTCGGAGTCGGAATCAGAGTCCTCACAGAAGATTATTCAGAAAAGTACTTTACAAACATTATTTATCAAAACCATTTTTTTACAAAGTTAGTTTGAAGGAAATCCGACTTTAAGTTCCAGGATCAACATTCAAGTTAAATTCCCCGTAGGCGCTAATGTTAAATTTTTTTCTGAACGGTTCAATATTGAACGAAAAATGGTTCAAACCAAAAAGCGAAATAAGGGAATGAACCTCTCCGAGATCTTTCAAACAAAAAAAAGTTTATTCCATTCGGATGGTTCACTCAGAAGTTATTAGGTGGGGAAAGGTTGCTTAAACGGTTCAATGTTGAACGAAAACATGTTCAAATTGAAAATTTAAATACTGTAATGAAGTATCCTTGCTGAGATCCTTCGAACAAAAAAAAAGTTTATTTAAATCGGACTGTTCACTCAAAAATTATTAGGGGTGACAGCTTGCTTGAGCGGTTCAATGTTAAACGAAAAATTGTTCAAATCGGAAATATAAATACGGGAATGAAGTATCCTTGATAAGATCTTTCGAACAAAAAAAAGTTTGTTGAAATCGGACTGTTCACTCAAAAGTTAGCATCGCGGGACAAGTTGTTTGAACGGTTCAAAGTTGAACAAAAAATTGTTCAAATCGAAAAATCAAATATGGGAATGAGTTGTACTCGCCGAAATCTTTCCAACAAAAAAAAAGTTTGTTCAAATCGGAATGTTCATTCAAAAGTTATTAGGGGGGGGGGGAGGTTGCTTGAACGGTTCAATGTTGAACCCAAATTGTTCAAATCGAAAAATCAAATATAAGAATGAGTTGTAATCGCCGAGATCTATCCAACAAAAAAAAGTTTGTTCAAATCGGAATGTTCATTCAAAAGTTATTAGGGGGGAAAGGTTGCTTGAATGGTTCAATGTTGAACGAAAAATTGTTCAAATCGAAAATGTAGATGCAGGAATGAAGTATCCTTGAAAAGATCTTTCGAACAAAAAAAAGTTTGTTCAAATCGGACTGTTAACTAAAAAGTTAGCATCGCGGGACAGGTTGTTTGAACGGCTCAAAGTTGAACCAAAAATTGTTCAAATCGAAAAATCAAATATGGGAATGAGCTGTACTCGCCGAGATCTTTCCAACAAAGAAAAGTTTGTCCAAATCGGAATATTCATTCAAAAGTTATTAGGGGGGGACAGACAGACCGACCGACAGACCGACACACAAATTCCCCATCTCAATACCCTACTTTCAAATTTTTAATTTTTCGATATTCATTTTACCTTTTTATTTTTTTAACTTGGCGATATTTTTTGGACTTGGCGATATTTTTTTTAACTTGGCGATATTTTTTGGACTTGGCGATATTTTTTAGATGCATTAAGCCAATTTTAATACTTTTTTCGTCTTTCTTTTATTTTTAACGGGAAAGTAGGCTAAAAAGCAAAAATCATAGGTTTTAGCCATATATATTGAATATTTTTGTTCTTAAAAAATGAAAAGCAATGAGTTTTAGTACAATTGCTTCATTTGTGGTTTGTATGATCTAACAATAGAAGTTAGTAAAATAAGAAAAATTGACACTCCAGAAATTAAGTTAATTAATTATTATTATTTTATTTATTTATTTATTTATTTATTTTTTGGTGCTTCAATTTCTCATAACTTCGCTAAATAACTAGATAATAACTAGCATGCTAAATTTGAATTTCTGATCAAGAAATTAAATTTCCTGCAACTAATTAAAGAAAAGCAAGCAGCAGAGTTGTGTGTTGAAAAAGTTGAAGTTGTGTGTTGTTTCAAAACAAAACAAATGTTGTATTAGCTTGGATTTGGTAACCTCATAATTTATTTTATCTAAAAACCTTATCGCTTATTTTTATTTCCAAGAAATGCTTTTTTATAATGAAATTTGATTTTTTAGCCTAATATATATATTTTAATATAATGATCTTTATTCTATGTTAAAAATTCAAAGAAATGATATCATATTTAGAGATGTTAACGAAAACTGAAAGCATAAACTCAAATATGTAGCTCATATTAACATCAGATCTGTAACATTCATCAGATCTGTAACGGCTTAAAAGTGAGTAATCTAAGGAGGGGGTAAATAACTTCCTTGACCTCCCCCCTTTTATTTTCTTGCATTTAGACCCAATTTAGACTTAAAATCCAATATTAGTTTTTTTCTGCAAAAATTTTTTTTTTTCAGAAAACTCCAACTTCAAATTGGCACTTTTCTAAATATTGGCTCAGCTGTCTTTTCAGTAAGAAAGTATTTACTACACTGTTGTGTTCAGAGTAGAATACTGACAGCCGGGTTTCCGATTTAAAACTGTAAAATGCACAGTAATAAAGCAATTTTACAGCTTCTTACAGAGAGATTAGAAATTTTACAGTTTATTGCCGTAAAATTTAGCTGTATTATACTGTAAAAACAACAGTATAATACTGGAAGCGGAGGTTTCAGTTCAAAACTAAAATGCACGGTAATAAACTGTAAAATTAGAAATTTTCTAGTTTATTACTGTAATATTAGCAATTTTATAGTTTAATATTGTAAAATGAGCAATTTAAAAGTTTATTATTGTAAAATTAACAATTTTTACAGTTTATTACTGTAAAATGTGCTGTATTATACTATAGTAACTGTCTTTTGAGGAAGAAGGTATTTACTAAATACCTATGCAGTTTGCCGGAGCGACCCTAACTAAAATTTTTAGGAGGAGGGAAATTTAAATTGTTGAATGGAATTCCAATTTTATCGAATGAGAAAATACCCCGAACATGCTTACAGCCATAGTGTCGTGCCAAGAGCAAAAGTGGTATCTGCAGCTGAGTTGCAAGTTAGAAATGGCCGTTTAAAGTTCCGCGTCTCAATGTATTGATACAAATGCAGCTTTTTCAGATAATTTATGAAATATTTCCTATGTACAAATTGCCATAAATCATTGTATTTAGCGGAAATATATGACAAAGAATCATCTGGTGATCTTGATTTTGTTTAAAAACGTGGAGCACGACTTTGGTGCTTAGACGGCAGTTTATGACTTTTTTTTCCGAAATATGATTAAAAATTGTTTTTTTCTGGGAGGAAAAATATTTAGGGAAACAATGCTGCGCGTCCATGTTTTTGATTCAGAGGCAACTCAACTTAAAAAAAAAAAAAGAATCCATTTATAAATGACCACAAAAACTATTTAAACAAAAAACTGACAAAGGACTACTTGTTGATCATAACTCAATTCTGAAGAAATGTGCAGACACCACTTTTGCGCTTCGCACAGCAGCATACATGCATAACAGAGAAGGAGAATTAGGCATCGTTGAAAAATAATTTTAAAATTTGAAATGGAAAAGAATATTAACATTGTAGCAATATCTACAAATCTGCCGAATCATTGGAAAAATCTTCCGAATTTAAGGAAATTTTGGGGAGATCATAGTAACCTCCCATTGGGGTGCCCTTGGGCAGTTTCATGCAAATTCGTTCGTAGTACAGCTGTATTACTCATTTCACTTCACACTCCAAGGTCCCCCGTACCTACCACAGCTTCGTGGTTTAACCGGGATAGGGCCCTGAAGAGCGCTCTGTTTTTGATTTTGAACCAGAACCTAGGGTCGAGCAAACCCTAGGCCCAGTACCCCCAGAGGTATCGTTTCACTTGGAGGACTTTGTGACCACGACATTTTTAATGCCTCCCAGCCACCATTAATCAAGACGGTGGATCTTTGATAGGCTGGGATCGAACCCGGGTCCCTCCGAATACGAGTCCGGTGCCTTAGCGATTGGGCCACCATGGGCCCACAGCTGTATTACTATTGTACTTATTATCACTTACCCAGCAACCATATGATAGTGTATGTAATAAAAAAAAAGTAATAATAATAATAAGTAGCAATAGAAAAAGCACTGTAAAACACGCATCTAGATGCATGCTGTTTTCGCTCTCGTGACCCCGTTATCGAAATATGAGGGCTTGAAGTTCGCCGACAGTTTAAAGGAAAGTCGCCAAACTTAACGAGTTTCAGTGAGTAATGGCAGTCCTCTTTCACATGAATTGACGATAAAAACCGGTAAAATGGCGTGATCAATTTCTCTCCAAAAGTTTAAACTTGGCGCTTTTCTTAAAATTTAGAAGGATTTTAGAATAGAACATGAGTTATTAAGAATCAAAACACGTGAAGTCCACTATTTATGAAAAATAAACAAAAAATGTATAAGTTTAAAAGCTTTTTTTATACCAATGGCTTAAAGCAACGCCTCCTAAATACTAAATGCCTGCAGCTTTCCGGTTTTTAGCACAGAGCAAGATTTCGTTCTTGGTTCATGATACACTGTCATCTACCGGAGTTCTTCGAAACAGAGAAATTAACGATTGATTCATTTCTAAATTTAAATTTTTGAAATCAACTCTTCAAAAAATTTAATTTGAATATTGTTTGGATCCATCGCCAATAGCTGAAAAATGCTCTTGGTTCACAAATCACTGCCATCTACCGAAGATTAACGATTGGTTCATTTCTGAATTTAAATTTAAAAATTAACCAATCAAGAAATAACAACGGCATTATCGGATTGCTGCAAGGTGGTGCTTAACGTGGAACCAACGAAGACCGTAGCAAAGCAAATGTACTAGGTATTTAGTATTTAGGAGGCGTTGCTTAAATTCAATAGATCAAAAACCACTAAATCTAAACAAGCAGGGAATATAAAACAAACGTTTTAACCCTTTTGATCCATCCTTCGGAACTACGGATTTTGAAAATAGACTTCACGGGCTTTGATTCTAAACGACTCATATCTCAATATACTGCAAACAATAAGCTGTTGTTTTACAGTATAATATTGGCAGCAGAGGTTACGTTCCAGTTTAAAACCGTCAAAGTACAGTAATAAACTTCAAAATTAGCTATTTTACAGTTTATCACGGTTAAACTAGCAATTTTACAGTTTATCACAGTAAAATTAGCAATATTACCATAAAATTAGCTGTATTATACTGTAAGAACAACAGTTTATTACTGGCAACAGAGGTTCCAGTTTAAAACTGTAAAATGCACAATGATAAACTGCAACAAGCAATTTTACAATTCATTACTGTATACTAGCAATTTCAGTCTACTATTGAAGATTAGCAATTTTACTGTTTATTGCTATTAACCCATTCCCTGCCCCGGCCGACACACGATCGGCCGCGCACTTTGTGTAAAAACCGCTCCGGCCGACGTAGGCTCGTCCACAGAATTTGGTTCCTAACTGGCAGCGACGATCCTGTATCGTCACAGCGAACCTAGCAGTTTTCGCTTTTGACGATCCTGTGTCGGCCGTTTTTCCAGGCGCAAACCCTGTTATCTCGCTTCTCTGCTGGGTTTTGGTGCTTTGAGAAGAGCGGTACCAAAGGTATTTTCTTTGGTCAAATGGATGTAACTTATAAGATATTAAGAACCTGTGATCGTTATATAATTTATTTTATCGAGATTTTTCATCCTTTCACGTACTCTTAGAAAAACTAAAGAGTACAATGTCGTATGTCATGTATCGAGTATAATGCTTTAAATCATCAGACAAAAGTTTTATTTATTTAATTTTTATTTTTTTTATGGAAACTTTGTTTCTTCTGCTTTCTGTTATTTAAACTCTTGATGAACAAGTGAAAATATATTCTCTTTGAGGGGCTATTACAAGCTTGATTAAAAAATAAAGGAACTGAATCAGTGTCCCCCCCCCCTACTTTTTCGACTAAACCTTCTTCATTTAAAAGCTTCTTTTGCCAAATTTATCATAATTCTCCAAATTTATAAGATATTTTTTCACAATATTTTTTGTATTGTGTTTTAATTTTTTAATCATTGTATTTTAATTTTGGAACATGAGATGTTCCAAAATATAACAGTAGTAATACTCGTTTTGAAATTAATTTCTGATTTTAACTACATTTTGTTGTAAGAAAATCATGTGGAAGGGGTAGTGCATGGCAAATGATTTTCTGGCTATTGCTTAAATGGAAACCTGTTCAGATGGGTTGTAAAAAGCTTTCTTGGGAGACCTCCCATAGTGTTTCTTTCTGGCATCTCCAAGCTATACGACTGAGATTAAGTGGATACGGCTTTGGGGCGAGGGGGGGGGGTGTATTCAAGTAAATAGTCTTTAGGGAAACGGGGGATTTGTCGCAAGTTTTGATCTTTTGTAACTGCTTATCGTTAAAATAGCTCACACGATTGAGCTACTAAAATCCGTGCACTCAAAGTGGGATATAGACTCCTATAGAAGTTAAGATAAATGGACCAACACTTAAAGATATCTCTTTGTGTTATTGGTCGCTATGTTTACAATGCATCAAAAGTCGCCGATTCCTTCTACCCTTTTAAAAAGTCATTTACACAGCTAAGCTTTTTTTTATGATCTTGTACTAAAGCACGTCAAATGCTCCGTAAAATTGCATTAGTTAACCTCCTTTTAAGTACCCGAATCACTTTGAATTGTCTCATTGTAAAATAACCACATGGAAGGGATTGGAGCGGCACTTTTGTGCCAATACCACTGTCCGATTTGATTCGGACAGCAAGCAACGATGAGAAGTGTTCTCGTGGGAATAAGGCGACACCCCTTTCCTTTCTCCTTTTCTTTGGGATGCACCTTTGTTATGAGCAGTTTAGCAGGGCTTCATTGACAGTGCTTTCTGTAAATGTCAAAATAGAGTTCAGTTTTTGTCCTTTGTGATACCCCTATTTTTAAAAGAAAAATCTTATGCTCAAGGAATGGACTTTTGTTCCTTTCCCTGGAAGAAATAACTACATTTTAGATAAAATGAAACAACAAATGAAAGTTTTTTCGTTCGTTAGGATTCCCTTGTTCTGCTATTTGTTGCATGTAATTACTTATAGGGATATTAAAAGGGAATATGTTCCACTTTATTTTGTGAAAGCGATGAGTACTAACACAGTTATGTTAGAATAGTAAATAAATTAGTGGAATGGTAAATAAAAAAATAAGTAAATAAATAAAAATAAGCAAAAATAAAATAATTGTAAAATGATTGACAAAAATAAATAATGTAAAATATTAATAAATTACAGATACTTAATTGCGAGTATAGCTTTCAAGTTCATGTTCGACTGCAAAAACAACATTAAAAACCCCGTAGCAAAATGAGGAGAAAAGTGTTATCATACTGTGGCGAAATGGAACCGGTGAGTGATGCACGGAGCGGTCGCTTTGCGGCGGAAAACATTTTTCGCTTGGGTCAGTGAATGGGTTAAACTACTGTGAAAGTAGCTGTGTTAAATTGTAAAAAGAACTTCTATTTTTTACAGTGTAACGGGCGGATGACAGCAAGTAATTTTTTCAACAAAAATACATATCTATACTAGAGAGCAACTTAACTTGACACTGAACGTCACTACGGGAGGAGCCAATAAGAGCTCACAAGCAGTCAGCGATCTCCTCTAATTCGCCAAGTAGGCTGTGACGTTTTATCTAGCTCGTTTTTCATATAGGGTAACGTCATGCTGACGTCACGATGTTTTTGTCAAGAAACGTTGCAGTGTAGTAGGCTTGCGATTAGTACTTATTTGAAATCTTTTCATTACTCCCCACTAGTCGTGCAGTTCCATAATAAATATTTATTTGAGTGTCATTGGAAATCACCTTCAGCTCGTCTTTCTACGTGTTTCAGCTTGTTCGCGTGCCTACACGCGTGATCGTGGCTACATCACGAATCAGGCTTATCCGGGGTACATGAACACCGACGTTCGATGCCAAGTCACCATCCAAGCCCCCGTGGGAAAGACGATTTCCTTGTACTTCCGGAAATACGAGATGTTCTATAGTTCTGAACAATGCGACTCACTAAAGGTAAGAAACACGTGGAATTTTTTTACTTGTATTGTTTTTTTCAGAGAAGTGTGACTCTTTGAAGTAATACACTCTCACACACAAAGAAACAAAACTTGTATCTGTAACTTTTATACGACTATGATCTTTGCTTATGGCAGTAATATGACCCTTAAAAAAAAGGAAAACAGGAGCATTTTTTAATTTGTACTTATTTTCTTTGTTCATCATATGACTCTTAAAAAAGGGAAAACAGGACTTTTATTTAATTTGTATTTATGTTCTTTATTCAAGAACAGTTAATCTGCTATGTGTATTTAGCTTTTCGTTAAGATCAATGTAACACTGCAATATTAAAAAATTCAACGTATCTACAGTTTACTGAGGTGTTCAGTATCAAAACCAAATCAATCCTTTTTTTTTCATTTAAGTCAAAACGCATTTACTGATAAAGCAGTGTTTTGAAATAAAACCTGTGTTTGACAGTAGTATTCTACTTGCTTGAGCGGGATTCGTTTTAAATCGTTATGTTGGGTAACAGAATGCTCTCAGGAAATGTCAAACTACGGGGAAAAACTTGTGAAAATTCAAGGATCCAACTGGTTTTGATTGCAAATGCACCATTTAGGAAACTTATTTTTTAAGCAATAGCCAAGCCATATCTGAAATGCAATAATTCAAATAGTTATTAAAATCATTACTGACGATTTGGGTGAATTTATTACAGCAGGGGTGAGATTGCTTCATTATATATACAAATACCTAGAGGTCAAACTAAGATACTCGAATGTAGCAATACAAGGAGGTAAAATTATGTAACGCGTATGATAAAGGTGAGTTGTTTGTAATGGGACTGTGTACTGACTGTACTAACCATTCGCGGACTTAGCGCATTCCCAAGAAGCTGACAACTAAAACTTTAGACTAGAAATTCTGAATGCTACTAGAGTCATAAAAAATGGTAGCCATGTTTGCACTTTTGGTAGCAACTTTTACAGTTTTGGTTGCCAATTTGACAAACGTATAGACGCAGGGCAAAAACAAAAGTACGTAAACTATTCTCTGTTCGTTCTAAAAGATTGTGATGCTCCACAAAAACAATGAAAATGCTTCTGCTTAGTCAATTATAAGTTCATGCTAAGTGGTAAACTCATGTGAAATTGAGCTAACAGAAGGGCCGCCGAGAGCCTCTTGTCAGTGTGTCTTCGCCTCCCCACCCCCTCCCCCGCTCCGCATCCACTTTAATAAATTTATGCTACTCCGAAGCCATGCGGGACCCCTAATTTCTGACTAGGTGGACATTGCCTCTCGTCGTCCCTGCGTAAGTATAAACCTTGAAGAGTAAAAACCTTGTACAAAACAATCTTCCACTTGACGGCGAATAGGTGAAAATGCTCACTACACTGAAGTATTTATTTTTTTTTTATTATACGTAGGCACGTATTCTAAATTTTTCAACCAAGTGAAAATTTCAATTTGTGGCATATAGTAAAAGTGCTCCGACTTTCTCCTACCTGCTGTGGGAGACATCTTTTAGACTTGCGATCAACTTAAATGATTAGCACTGGAAATTGATAATTGTCGAAGTAGTATCTTGTTTGTACTTACTGTGAAAGGTCTATTATTTTATTGTAGGTCTACGGTGGAGCAAATAACTCGAGTCCTCTGATTGGTTCCTGGTGTGGGTATGCATTACCGAACCCAATTTTTTCCAATGGAACAGCTCTTCATCTAGAGTTCAATATGAAAGATAAGATTGGACTGTATTTCATATCCTATACTATGACAACTCAAGGTATTTGAACTTTTACATCTGTACCATGAACTAAACTTCCGACTCCTCGTTGTAGTGAAAATATGTTAAGAACGTGTCTGTGTGTTTTAGTTCTGTTACTCAGAGCATTGTTTAATTGCATACATGTTTTGATGGTTGCCTCTTAATCATGTTTTCAGATTAACTTTCCATTTAAAAAGTAATGTCTACTTAAAAAGTTTTAAAGTTAGAAAAAAAAACTACTAAGTGCGATTTTTCGGAAAAGCAAATAAATTGTTTCGTGAAATTAAGTGGGAGAGACACATCGGCAGTCCATTGACCGAGCCTCTTGCTATCCACCCGTCTACCACGGAGTCGGAGACCTGCCAATTAAGACTATTATTTCTAAAATAGGGAGAAAATGAAATAAAAAAGATGGACTTCTTTCGTTTTAAAATGTCTCTGCTTTGAGTTCAGCAAAATGAGATCCTAAACGATGTGCCTGTTTTTACATGTGAACTGGTATTTGCCTTTATGTCGACTTTCAAGCAGTATATCGGAGGTTTAAAAAAAAAGGTGAAAGCAAAAAAGAGAGAAAGCAAATAAGGGAGGAAGGATAGAGATGAGTAGGGGGGATTAAGTTCAATTGTTATCTTGATCCAGTTCTTTAAACTCATTATTTGATATTACCTGAACGTAGTTTTAAAAAAAAATCATTAACTTGTACAGTGTTCTTCAAAATAACGAAGATGCTATTTTTTTCCATCTTCAGAGTCATCATCAGAAGCCATAATTTTAAATTATATTTTCAAATGATACAATAGTATATATCTGCTGCAAAATCTTCTGACAATGAATAAACTGAAGTCAAGTGAAAGGAGTAGCTTCTGCCGCGGTGTCAAAACTTTGACTTTTTGCTTTAGCAATTGATTTTTTTTCAACCCAAGCATCTGTAGCCTTTTTTCTGTAATAATTTCTGTAAACTGTTACGATTTTTTTCTTTCGATATGCGCAATGAGGAGTGCTACATCTATCTGAATATTTCTTATCAATAATTTCTTTCACGCTCGTGCAGACGATTTTATTTATCAAATTTAAAATTAATTTTTACTAATTTTTAAACGCCTGTATCTTTTTTCTGGGTGAAGTTATCGGTCAGCAATTTTCTAAACCGTAGGGAGAAAATCTTCTTAAAAGTTACTTTTCCCGGTGCTTTCAATGAGAGCAAAATCGAGAAGATCTGAAAGTTATTTTGGGCAGAAAGAACCATAATTAAAGCCAGTTTTGAGTCGTGAGATTAAAATTCGAACGGTTCGATACTTTTTTGTCTTTCGAAAACCTCTCTACGACATTTCTCAGATGGCCAAATACCTATCTGCAAAATTTGGTCGAGTTCTGACGGAAGCTGGAATTTTATAAGCAGCATACACACCCACCCACACACACACACGTAGTCTTTGTTTTATTTATAAGTATTTACTGAAAATACTTTGTCTGATTTTAGGTCGTGGTTGCGGAGGTCGCATAGAAGGCGAGTCAGGGGCTGTGTCGAGTCCCTTGTATCCTTCTCCGTTCACAGGAGAATGTATCTGGCAGTTAGCTGTTCCCGGGTATCATACCATTAAGATTAGATTCCAGCATTTCCAACTCAACTCATCGTCTGGTTGTGAAACGAACTACGTCGAACTCTACGAAGGGACAACTGACGACATTGCAAAAAGAATAGCACGATACTGCGGAACGGTACGTTAGAATAAAATTCTACCTAAAACCAATCGCGGGTCCAGAGCGAGGGGGTCAGGGGGGTCATGACCATTCATCTTAAGCGACCAAATATTGCATGCAACTGCATTTTTTTGGATATAATATTGTGAAAAAACTACCAAACACCTCCATTTTTGTTCAAAAATTGCCCTTTGATCCCCCTTTCCCGAAAATAACTCCCTCAATAGGCACAAGCTGGATGCGTCCTTGCCTAAAACACGGCTCTTAATGATGTGATTTTAAAATGTATTAATGCAAAGACAATGTTCCTCAAGCAAGCATTATTTCTCTGTGTTTTGAAATTTAGTTATGACTTTTAGTACGAATTCACAAGACGTCATTGCGGGTCTTGACCACGTCATGATAGGAGTGTAGCAGACGAAAGTCCGGTTCTCTGGCGTCTATTAACACTCGTATCATTCAAAATGAAAACTTTTATTTCTATTCAAAAAATAAGTCTTCTTAAAGGTTTTTACATAGGAATGCTATAAAAGGATGATAATTGACTCATTCGGTGCAAAATATTCTCTTAATATTTTACAGCGTATTTTTCTGATTTAAAGTTTCTTAGCCCCTCATAAGAAAATAGGTGAAAAATCATTCTTTTCTTTTTCCATCCCTTTTCTCAGAATTTTCAAGCAGTCCTAAGCCGATTTAGACCATACGCATGTTCATTTTGTATAATTTGTACCAGTTATTATTGAATAAAACTAGTTTCTTTGCCACTACTACTAACACTGATCACTGGATCAAAATATCCGCAAACGAAAAGTTAAATGGACCGCTGTCACACCGTGAATACGGTCCATTGTAAGCCGTGGTCGAAATATTCAGCCTTCCAACCAGGCCCTTCATTTCAAAATTTTAAAGGTTGGTCAAAAATAGAAAAAAAAAAAAAAAAAAACTACCCAAGGGTGCATGTTCACCTTAAAAAGAAAATATAAGCATTGCTTTTCTGTTATTAGCCATCAGAGCGGCTAAATAAGTCGCGTAGTGCCGCTCATTCAACCTGTTTACTACCCCCGCCCACGTAGTAAACCCGGGTTACGTGGATTGCTCAACGGTGCCCTTAAGGCTTCGCCCCCTTCTTGCCATCTGCGGCTGTGCATTACTTCATTAGCAGAACATCAGTTGATCACTTTTTCTCCGCGCCGCACCTCTAATTTAAGGACCAAAAAATTTGTCTTGATTATTTTTTCCCCACATCAGTTCAATCCAATGTCGCTCTAAGCAGATAAAGGAAGTTTTGGCAAGATTCCTGCAGCGTTTCGGAGTGCTAGATTAGCTGGTGAGGATTAGCGTTTCAGGTAATATGCCCGAGGATTGAAGTCGTAAAAAAGGATAGCAAGGTTATCCTGATTCTTAAAAAATGTTTAATCTTTTGGTACCTGGTTCGATATCAAATGGGCTACCGTTCTTGCGGTGCACAGTGGAGTATTTGAGTGAAAATCCTGGCCAAAAGTCGAAAATTGAAAAGTTATCCGATTTTTATGAAAATTTATTTTATAATAGTTGATTAACTGGTGCATCGATCGGTACCAGTTTTGGAAACTTGAGCCTCATACCTCGGTCAAAGATGAAGTTTCCGTGATAATTTTCGCTTTTTTGTTACGTTTTAGCCTAATTATTACGTTTTAATGCAGATTTTTTTGTGGCGTTATAAATGAATGGAATAAAACCAAACCAGTTTTACTGGTTAGAGAACTGTCAAGGCCTTGTGTTAAATTTTGATTCGAAGTAAATAGTTTTATTTTTTGTCGTCAAAAAAAAAATAAATAAATGCTTGGCGCGAGAAATTTTTAATGGCTTTTTCCCAAATTTAGAACTAGTGAAAGCTTTTTAAGTGGTTGTCGCGCTTTGTCGCGCTATTTTGAAAGTTGGAGCGTATTTGTGAAAGTCTCATGTGCTGATTTCTGCAAAAAAATGTTCCGCAAACAGTTGCCATTTTTTTATATGATTTTTTGAATAAAATGTATCATTTATTCCTTTTGGACAAGTCTTGATATTAAAACGAATTTGGCAATGAAAATTTAATAAACTTGTAACTCGTGATTTCATTAGCATTATTGAATAGGTGGTGAATCAAAATAATAAAGCACAAAAAAAGCAATAAAATTTCAGACACGTGTTTCAGGGTTACGAGAAACTTCTTTATCAGTACATAAAGAAGTGAGCTTAGAGTTGAGATTCAACGAAGTAATTTCAAAACGCTATTTTTATATTCATATTTTTTTGCATCGATTGTGCCATTGAAACATGTTCATGAATTTTATAACTGTTCGTGAATTAGATTATTAATTTTTTTATGTACGCTAATCCGTCAATCAATTAAAATAGTTTTTTCTCACTGCGAAGTTTTTTTACCCTTTTAAATTAAGATAACTTGAAAATACATTTATATATCATGTTTTTCTTTCTTTATCATTGTAGAAAATTATGTGACGGGGGGCGTATGGGGGGGGGGAGGTATTTTCCCGCTTATATATAGTATGTTAGTAAATTTCTTTTCTAGCGCATTTCCTATCGATATCATTGTTGCTTAAGACGTTTTACCTACTCACTGTGAAATAAAAATCATATTAAATTTGAGTCCTAAGTTTCTATTCGCAGAATTCTTAGTGGGAAACATCACAGTGCTATGTAAACTGTTTTGTACATAAAAATCGACTCAAGGAATGGGTACTATTCGCTTCCATATGAGTGTGTCCAAGCTTGAGCACATTTCACTACTAACTACATGCTCACCAAGGCCCTGCACCTGCACTCTTGAAATCGGATATCTACGTCCGGTCAGAGATAGGGGGAGGAAGGAGAAGACCACTGAGAAACAGAGGAACGTAACATTACGAACTACTATCATTGAAGAATCACAGGCGTCATTTTTGAGCTCCTAAGCCATGGAATACTTCAATGTTGAAAATGTCTAACAATATTTTTTAAATTATACGGAATCTACCAAATTTCAGAGGTAAATAGTGCTCATTATTGCTGGGGCATATTGTGCGTAGGCATATTGTGCATATTTTACTTAAAATACGTTCAAAATGCATACCTGCCTTTTCATTCAAACTTTTGTTGTACCACATTAAGAAAAATTATATTTTCCAGAAATTTTAAAAGTTCATACTTTGATACAACATGAAAAGTTGTTACTTTACCTTTTTCTGGAGGAAGGGAAGGGGGGGGGGTGCACATCAAATTACCATTATGGATGCCACCCGTGTTAGTTACAGTAGTCATAGTGTTTTTTTTTTTTTTTTTCTTGTGCATGGTTAACTTAGTATTTTAACGATTATAACCGATCGATTAAGTACTAGAATTCAGAAAAGAAAAAAAAAAGGTTCAAATTTGTTTTGCACAGAACACTGATGGGCTATGTAAACAGCATTTTTTATTTCATAAACAAGTATTAATTACGGTGCATTCTTTCAAATGACAAGAAGTACATTGCATTAAATGCGCTTTCTTATTCCATTTTTGCTCTAAACTAGATTTTGGCAAGTAGCCAGCTGTTCCGGTAGGAACGTTCCTAAACGAAAATCGGTGAAAATATTTCTTTCACCTCTTTATAAAAAAATTCATTAAAAATCAATGGAGCAAGATAATTTCACCGTTTTTGCTTTAAATGAAGGTGAAATGTTTATATTGTATTCCTGAAAAATTTCAGAGCAACAACACCATTAGATTCTCGGATGCATGAATTTTAATTTACGTTGATTCATAAATTAAAAAACGTCGAAAAAGTGACCTTTCTTTGAAAATTCTTGGAAAATCGGGAAATTACGTTAGAACTTCAAACAATTTAGACTTTTAAAGACATTGCTTTGCTCTTTCTGGTGATGTATTGTTTTTCTTCCTGCGTTTACTAGAAACCTTTTTACGGTCGTAAACTCGTAAAAGTCTAAAACATGGATAAAACATTAAATAACTTTTTTTCTAAATTAAATTTTTAAAATCGAGCTTCAGGTAACGACATCTGACCTTTCAGAGAACTTGTGTACCAAGTGTCATAGCTGTAAGCTGGATAGCTTCGCTATACAGCGCACAAACGCACAGAAAGGTATTCCCTTCAGAAGAGCGAGAATTCCGAAATAGTTTTGGCCAGGATTTTCAGTCAAATACTCCACTGTGCGGTGTTCGAGTGACATATATAGGTAGACGCGGGCATATTTTAATTCAATAGATTAGAAGTGGAAGTTGGCTAATCGAACCAATTTTCTCTGCACCTCAATGACTTTCAATCTCTCTCTTTTTTTTTTAATCTTTAAGTCGAATTACGACTTCTTATTTGTCATATTTTAGAATATTTTTATAAAATCTTAACCTTTTTCATTCTTCACTAGCGGTACCCGCACGGCTTTGACCATGGTATAAAATTAAAACTTCATTTGCAAAGTAATTGATGTAGCAGAAAAAATGCTCTATTTTAGTTATAATTCAACTATAATTCCTTCAAAGTATGATATAAAAAATCTGGTATGGACCCCACACTACTTAATTTTACGTGTAAATTTCTTAGTAGATGCCTTAAGTGCTAAAATAGTGCTTGGAGTGAGAAAGATAACACTCAAGCATTTGTATCCCTAGTTTGCCACGAAACAATTCAAAAAAATGCTTTACAATAATTAATCTCGTAAATATCGCCGATTTTAAGGGGTCTAGCACCCTTTAAGAGTTCAAAAAATTGATTTTCTGTATTTAACTTTTTTTGGAACTTTGAAATAATGGAAATATTTTAAGACAAACCCCGTAATAAAATTCCCAGTAGAACGGAAGATATGAGGAAAACAGCAGAAACCGAATTTTGCAAATCGCATTTGTTTACCATTATGATAGATGTTTAAAACCGACTTTTGAAGTTGATTTTCTCGAAACAACAATTTTACTCGTTGCGCGCAGCATTTCTCGGAAACGGATAATCTCAAGTGCACGAAACTTTATACAAGTGCTCATGTACTAATTATGCTTAATTTAATGAACCAAAATTTTTCTTGTGTTGAAACTTTTCAAATTGTACCGATAAAAAGTTTTTAAAAATGCATCAAAATTTGAATTTTTAATCTAAAAATTTTATTTTGTGGGTAAGAAGTATTTAATCAATCTAATTCTTCGTCATTTTAAACATACATTATTTTTCTACTCTAGAAAAAAAAATTAAGTGGATATCTTGTTTCACAAAAGAGTAATGCTGCACGCAGTATGTTTTAAATTATCGGCAAACAAAAAGTTTCATTTTATTAAAATAATTGCGTAAAAACTTCAAAAACACCCATAACTAAAATTTTGGAATCAAAAAGATTAATCGAGTTGAATTCATGTTTGGTTAAAATTTCATTAAATTAAAAATAATAGATCTTGAAACTAGTCACTTTTAAGTTTACCAATTTTTAGACAAATTTTCTTCACCGAAAGGGTACTAGACCCCTTAACATCATTCAGTGGATTTTTCGCAAAATATCGCCAATAGCGCTAAATTGAGCCCAAATAAAAAAAGAAAATAACTTTTTGCGCCAAATTGGCGGCAAATCATTGGCGACCAAAAGCTTGGCGATATATCGCCAAGTGGTCGCGCCAATTCATATCACTTTTGTCTGCATCGAAATGAACACTGATTTACTAAATAAAAGGGGTAAAACACTCCCTTGGAGACATTCGAATGCAACCCCAAGGGGAGGTGCACAAAAATAAACCAAAACAGAATATAAGAACGATTTCGTTGCTCCCAGAAAACAACAGAAATCTTACCAAAGTTTAAAAGAAGAGGAAAGTTTTCTTTCCTAGCTTTAAAAACAAAACAATACATTTTCCGAAATGAAACACTTTAAAAAGAACGATGCAATATAGCAATTGATACGATATTTGGTTAATCTGTGCTTTAGGTTCCCTTTTCTCTCTAAATATGTGATAGGCGCGACAAGCGTGGTAACCCTGACTATTTTGCGTAATTTCTCTCGGAGCTTGCAACTCCGCGAGACACGCAAAAACGCACCAGTTGGTGACTTTTTGAAAACGCGCCAAGCAGGGTCCCAAAGCACATTTTTACCGGGAGAAAGACAGGGTTGCCAGAGAATTGAAACAGAAAAATACTACGCCTCCTCTAAAAAAATACTACAAAATACTACTGTATCCATACGTTGCCAAAATCAATATTGCTAAATGCGAAATCTATGAAAATGAAAAAAAAAAAAAATATCTGCCAAATCTTTTAATTAAGTCATTAAAGTATATTGGAAACAGGGTTGCCAGAAAAATACTACAATCCTTATTTGGGCCGAAAAAAATACTACCGTAGTATCAAAAATACGACGTCTGGCAACGCTGCAAAAAGAACGAAACAAAAAAAGTATGAAAACGTAACCATGGTAACAATATGAAAAGTTGATTTCCTTTGATAAAATAATTCATTTCATCTCTATTTTCAAACAAATTTTATTCTCGAGCTCAACCATTTTAGAATCGTTTGGCTTGCTTTACTGAAGGTAAGCCTTGAATTCCGGGATTCTAAAAACAATTATTACAGCTCTTCTGATGATCGTAGAAAATTCGAAAAAACTTCATTTCATGCAGACAATTTCAAGCTTTCGAATGACATAAGACTTGAAAATGTGTATGAAATATTTCTTCCCTATTTTTTCGAATTTTCGCTAAGAATTCGAATAGAAAAAGAACGAAATAGAATTTTTGAAAAATCGCTTCGTAGTGCATAACCACATGCTACAAACTAATTTTGTGCCAAGTTTCATGAAAATCGACCGAACGGTTTTGGCGTTATGCGCGTAACAGACAGACAGAAAGAAAGAAAGAAAGACAAACCTTCAGCTTTATCATTAGTAGAGATTTTCAGTTTATTTATTTGTTTTCTGAAATATAAGTCGGCAACAAAACTCTTGAACGTGAATAACAATTACGGTTTAGGCATTGTGTAAATTATTTATAGAAAACTATTTCCGTGGCATAATAGAACATTACTTATTTGCTTGTTTTTACTCATTGCCAGGATTATCCGGGAGTACACAACTCTGAAGGTAATCAAGTTTTGGTAAAGCTTGTGACTGATAATACTAACACTGCACCAGGGTTCCTGATCTTTTTTGACTCTAACCCATACGGTAAGTTTTTTTTTTCTTTTTCTTTTTTTTTTGTCTACACTAATATCCTATACGAGAAAGTATAAGTTCAAATCATGAAATGTTGTATATTCGTTGTCAGGGATACAGCTAAAGACAAAGGTTACATTTCATTTAGAAAAGAAGTTGTTCCCAAGTGGTAAAATATATCTGATACCTGTTTGTAATATTGAAAGAAAAACCTGAGATGCAATACATTACCAACTCGTTTATTCTACCCATGGACTGCAGTTTCGTGCTTTTTGGCACTCGTCGGAATTAGACGAGCTGGAGGCAGAAGAAAACTGGTGTTCTAATTTCACATTAGCTGCCAGTTTTTTTTTTTTTTTTTTTTAGCTCTCTTTGCTCTATAAGAAGATTTCTTCCTCCTGTTTTTTAAATTCCTATTCAATGCTGGCGAGATGAAATAAATGAGATGGTGGTGTTTTGCATGCTTCTGCCTTTGCCCTAGCTTGGGGCCGGTTATGTACTGCTTTATAACCTGGGATATTTTTACTCAGTCTAACAGATGGCGCAGAGTACATTTTAAAACCTTGTATTGTTTTGCATTGTTAAATTCGTTCAACTTCAGAACTTACACGAGTTTGCCGCCTTTTTTCTTTTCTTAACCCATTTATGGCCAAGTTTTTTTCAATTTTTGTCTGCTTAAAACTCTTACTTAGAATGGTTTACATACATTTCAGACTTAAAATAGTTTGCCGTTGCCGTATTTATTAAGGTATTTAACGTCCTGTTTATGGAATATTTCACAGATATGTGACCAAAATACGACCTTACTTGACTTTACTTTTGCATAAGTAACATTACGGAAAGCATCTCTGATCAATTTTAAGCAAATCATTTTAAAATAGTTTAATTTTATTGAAAATAAATTCGCAAAAAAAAAAAAAAAAACTTACTTTCTGTAGTTATCCATGCTGGATCGTTGCTTGACTGATTTGTAAGAAAATAGCTATCAATAAGTAAACTCTGATGTCCAAACAGTGGCTCTAACTGGTTTTTTTTAAGAAGAAGGACTATTTAACTTGTGAAAAACAGCTTTAGTAAAATGATATACCCATTACAAGTTTTTGTATGCATAACTAACAAGCGTCCCGTTTTTAGGCTACTGGGCATAAATGGGTTAAGCAACTATTTAGCATTTACATGTATTGAGACCTATAACTTGAATTAATAAGTTATTTGTTTCACGTTTTTTCTTGTATTTTTATTGACAACCTGATTGATAAACCAAATGTAAATTTAACGCCAGAGAAGCCGCTGTCAAGAGCTAGTATAACATAGTATAACTTCAAAAATATTTCGACCCACAACTTTTCTTTGTAAACAAATGTAATGAGTAAAATATCCTAAGAGGTTGAAAGTTTTAATATAGAGGGGCGCGAAGTAACAACCTAGCTGCAACCTTTGATTGCTAGAATTGATTTTTCAGAATCAAGACTAGCATTCACCTTCGGTTTTACTTTCAAATTAACTATGACCTACAGGACACTCGGAAACAAGTGAGCTGTTTTTAGTAGTGCTACAATTTTAAAGCAGATCGCTCTCTCTCGTTGTTGAGAGCGAGCGTTTAAAAATGAACTTTGACGGACAGTTTGAATTTCCTGTTCATTAAAAGCAGTTTAAATTATTTATTAAAATAAAGTTACGAATTTTACTGGTGGTTTAAGTCCTAAAATTAAAAAGAAGCAGTAGTTCAGCCAATCTCTTTCACGAATCAAATTTTGTTTGTTTTAATTTATGGTAAGTACTATAAAGCTAACGTTATATTCTTGAAGTTTAAATGC